>VTFQ01000013.1:37476810-37631810 GCA_036281575.1 Ancherythroculter nigrocauda
ATCCTCACGAGTGTGCCAAGACTTTAGGGGGAATCTGAGGGACCGTCTCTTTAATACATACTATAAAAGACTGAAGTAAACTGTTAGGGTTAGGGTTTGGGTTAATAGAATATGTTGACATACTTGCAAAGTTACTTATAGTCAGTAGAAGCATCAAAATAAAGTGTTTGCAGATATTAATCAGACAGTCTACTAATACTCTAATGAGAGTTAGCTGACATGTAGTTTCAAAGTTACTTATAGTTAATAGAACTTTTTAGAAATAGACCATCGAAATAATGTTACCAAAATCTTTTGTATCATTATAAATGTCACTTTCGATTAATTTAATGCATCCGTACTCATAAAAGTTTGATAAAAGTTTTTACCCCATTCTTTTGGTAGTGTACATCATATTCTATTTATAATTTCATATTTTTACTTATCATTGAATGTATATCAATTTAAATGACACTAACTTTTAATGCATAATTCTGTAATCGTACACTGTAAAAAATTACCGTGATTTTAACAGTAAAAGACTGTAAAAATGCTGCGGTGAAAAACTGTTGATTGGTTTACAGAAAGTTTCCGTACTATATACGGTGAATAACTGTAATAGATCTAACGGTACATTTAATGTAATTTTACGGTAAAATACCGTTAAATTCACAGTTTTTGGAAGTGAAAAATAACAATTCATTGTAAAATTTACAGTGAAAAACCGTATATTGACATTCCCACAATTCCCTGCATGACACTTCACAATTGATATATTTTCGTTGAAATAACTCTGTTTCTTCTTAGTTTTTCTCATTTTTTTCTAATCAGTTATGTACATTAGGGTTTTATGTTACATTTAATGTTGTTAAATTAATGTTTATTGCATTTTTTAAATTTCATGCATGTTACCATGATGGTGTTTAGTGTGTGTGTGAATGACACTTTGTGCATCTTCTATATATTAGTATTGTGCTTCTCAGCTTGTGGAAAAGCTGCTTGTGATGAACTTTGATTCATCATGTGACTCTCATCACCACTGTGTTTGGTGACTGTCAGTGTATTATAAAGGTACAAAACAGATATTAGTACTTCATTAGGTTGGTAAATTAACATTATATCAGTTAATGAAATACGTTATTTTACCGTAAATTTAACAGATTTAAAATGTAAAATTCACATGTAACTCCGTAAGTATGTTTACGGTTTGATGTCATTTTTACAGTATTGTTCTGGTAACCACAGCTGCCGGTATTTTTCCGTAGAAACAACGGGATTTTTTTTTACAGTGTAATTTAAATATTTGTCCCTCCCTGTCCAGCATTAAACAGTCTGTGTAAATCCACAATTTAGAGTAATTAAAAAACAGATGCAGCTTCTGTTCTGCCTTTACAGATGGCAGAATATGAAGAATATGATCTTAAGCCTTAATTTGAGCTGTTCTAACTCGTCCGGTAGGTGGAAGCAATGGACTGAATTACTAGTTGGACAAGTATTTCAGGATTTTACATTGACAGCATCTTAGAGGAGATCCACTAATGTCTGACTATAAGATATTAAGTGTAACATGAACATTTGAGGACTTTGTGTCGGATCGTCATGGTTTGGTCGTGGATAAAGGGTTAATGAAAAGTGTTGGCTTGCTGGAACAGACATCCGAAAGGCAACCTCTTGTTCACGGAAGTAGGCATGTTATTGTTTTCACTTTTATCATATTTTCTGTATTGTCCCTTCGATTAATCTCTTAACTCTCAGCTGTCGTTACTTGTAGGTTAGCTAGTGGATGATTGTATACTGATTGTTTTGCCACGTTTACGAGCTCACTGAGCAGCAGCATTTCCAAACTTTTAACTAGTAGGACGAGAAATACCCGTATGTTATATGACAGTCAGGTCAGCAGATGCTAAACACAAAGCTTATCTGCAAGCAGCAATGTGGCCATACATCATACAATAACTAAGCTACATTTGCATACATCTGCTACATTTGATTGAACATGAAGTTCCTGTGATTTTACTCTGCTTATAACGTTTGACCGATATGAGGCGCTGTTGCCAATGACATGACTCAAAAATTATTGCTTCGGTTGTTGATGTTATTGAAAACTAGGTTTTCAGTGAAGTTCACATTGGTGGACAGGGAATATCAGTGACCAAAGAAAAATTTGTCGAATTTTTTACTTTTAAATGATTATAAATGCGGACATATAATGTTAAAAATAATCAAAACATATATTTTACCAGATAGCCTCAGCACATGTTGCTAATGACCCAGACTAGGTTATGTGTTGATATGGTTAAAATACAGCATTGAATGTCAAAATTGAAAATGTTGGACAGGCAATTTTGGTGTGTTCACATTCCCTGCATCTGAATATGCCTACTGCCACTCTACATCAAATACATACAATTTACTTTACAATCCCATGAGGCCACGGGAGAGGAGTTGTGAATGGCAGTGAAGCGACGCAACTGATCCTGTATAGGTCACATGACAGTGACAACAGTCGTGAATCAAGTTTCAAACCAAATGTAGTTGTTGCTACTATCCAGTATGTGAATTACCATACTTACAATATTCTATAAAAAGCGTTCACTTTCTCAATAAACTCCTAAATTTCAACTAAAGTTCAGACTTGCAGTTATAGTCATTCCGACATGATTTAAACAGACCACATGGCTGACATTTGAAAATTTGGGATCATTCAGCCTTACTTTGGTGGCGTTGTCACCACCAAAACTGTTAATGCATTACATGCGAACGGTATGATGCGAATTGTGTGGCATAAGCTTTTTAGGTGCAGTCACACTTACCCTTGTTCTGCAAAATTTCGCATAATTTTTTTTTTTTTTAAATTTAGTATTTTTTCATGTCATTATATTGTTAAGAGCATAAGAAACAAATTTAAAAATAACATTTTTGAAAAATTATATTTTATTCATATGTTATGTCCTCTGTAGTGGACACCAGGACTAAGTTGTTTAAAATATAACATGACATGAAATGACATGTATAGGCAAAAACAATGCGATTTTTTTCACCAATTAATTTTTAGGCTTTAGGATTGTTTTTAACCAAACTTTGTATAAAGATGATTCTCAACTACAAACCCGATTCCAAAAAAGTTGGGACACTGTACAAAAACAGAATGCAATGTTGTGGAAGTTTCAAATTTCAATATTTTATTTAGAATACAACATAGATGACATATCAAATGTTTAAACTGAGAAAATGTATCATTTTAAGGGAAAAATAAGTTGATTTTAAATTTCATGGCATCAACACATCTCAAAAAAGTTGGGACAAGGCCATGTTTACCACTGTGTGGCATCCCCTCTTCTTTTTATAACAGTCTGCAAACGTCTGGAGACTGAGGAGACAAGTTGCTCAAGTTTAGGATTAGGAATGTTGTCCCATTCTTGTCTAATACAGGCTTCTAGTTGCTCAACTGTCTTAGGTCTTCTTTGTCGCATCTTCCTCTTTATGATGCGCCAAATGTTTTCTATGGGTGAAAGATCTGGACTGCAGGCTGGCCATTTCAGTACCCGGATCCTTCTTCTACGCAGCCATGATGTTGTAATTGATGCAGTATGTGGTCTGGCATTGTCATGTTGGAAAATGCAAGGTCTTCCCTGAAAGAGATGACGTCTGGATGGGAGCATATGTTGTTCTAGAACTTGGATATACCTTTCAGCATTGATGGTGCCTTTCCAGATGTGTAAGCTGCCCATGCCACACGCACTCACACGCACTTTCCTGTTCCTTATAATATTAAATATATTGTTCCAGATTCTCTGAATCTTTGGATGATAGTATGCACTGTAGATGATAATAACTTCAAACTCTTGCAATTTTTCTCTGAAAAACTCCTTTCTGATATTGCTCCACTATTTTTCGCCGCAGCATTGGGGGAATTGGAGATCCTCTGCCCATCTTGACTTCTGAGAGACACTGCCACTCTGAGAGGCTCTTTTTATACCCAATCATGTTGCCAATTGACCTAATAAGTTGCAAATTGGTCCTCCAGCTCTTCCTTATATGTACATTTAACTTTTCCGGCCTCTTATTGCTACCTGTCCCAACTTTTTTGGAATGTGTAGCTCTCATGAAATCCAAAATGAGCCAATATTTGGCATGACATTTCAAAATGTCTCACTTTCAACATTTGATATGTTATCTATATTTTATTGTGAATAAAATATAAGTTTATGAGATTTGTAAATTATTGCATTCCTTTTTTATTCACAATTTGTACAGTGTCCCAACTTTTTTGGAATCGGGTTTGTATGTTATGAAAGATATAATGGAATTAATTGATATACCATTTTACTTTATGCAATATGTGGGTAAAATAGTCATACAAAAATAGTCATGTATCTATACACTGTATCTAATTTGCATATTAATGTGTTCTTGGAGCAACATGTAATGAAAAAAGAAGTGTAATAATGGGAGTAATAATTGGCAAAATTTTCATAATAATATCTAGTCATTAATAGGAATATCGATATATAATTTCATTCCCTATGTGTCCAGGAGTATCTCCTAAAATGCCTGATAAACATGATTTAAGTCCTGGTGTCGTCTACAGAGGTCATGTATGAAATCAATGTCCAGTTTCGTAACAAAGTCATATTTTGATTTGAAACCCCATAACATTTTCCTGAGATGTTGATTGTGTTCCTTACGCTTGTGTGCAAGTTCGCTGCATTGACCAACAGAAAGCTGCAGTCTGCTAACCAGCTTTGACCAGGCTGGAAGACCAGCCAACCAACTTTGGCTGGTTTTATCTCTTTTTTTATCAGAAGGGAAGTGTTTAAAAGGGTGTAAAATCTACTCGGATGGAAAGCAAGGAATACATTTCATTCAGCATGAACCAACAAATCAAAGAAAAACAGATTTCTAGACTACATGGTTATGATTAGACAACTTTGAGCTGTTGGTGCTGCACATTTGGTGCTAAAGAGCGATCACAACCAAAGTGCAATGATTCTTTCACAACACACACCGCCAATAAGCTGTCACATACAGACCCCTACGTCAATCATTAAACTCTTCAGATTAGGGGATCTTCAATAACACCCTCTTCACAACAAGTTTAAGACAACAATAAAGTAGAAAAGAATACAAAAATATCGACTACAAATGAAACGTCAGTGGCACGCTGTGCTCCCTGTTTTAGTTCAGTAGAGTTTTACATTACACACTGTTCCCTTGAAAGCAGTTGTTTGCCGGAGAACACTCCAAAGATCTCCGCCAGGTTGACCATTAACCCTGCCATTGATTACAGCTCTTTCCCCTGACCTCACCAGCTCTTCATGTTTCACAGATCATGAGTTCATAGCCCTCAGATGCCTGCTGTGTCGAGCTGAAGAAGACCCTTACGTTTCCTTCCTTATCGTTTTTAAGTTGCACCAACCATGGTGAAGAGTGGATATGGCTACTACCGTGCTACTATATTCCTTGCCATGTTTGTGGGCTACACGCTGTATTACTTCAACAGGAAGACGTTTTCCTTCGTGATGCCCTCTGTAATGCAGGAGATCACGCTGGATAAGGATGATCTGGGTGAGCATGTGCAACTAGTGGCTTGTACTTTGTCTTACCTCTCTGTCATGCGCCCACACATGTTTTATAACCTTTTACACATGCATTAATCAGAATTACAGTAAATGAGGATGATAAACAATGGACAGAAGGCACTAAGGCATTTTGTAAATGGCATAATTCCCTGTATTCATTGTGTAATTCCCTGTATTCAGTGCCTTTTCTGTCCCTGATGAAAGCTCCCAAAAGGATTATAATTCAGATTTAGCTGAATATCAACAGGTACACACATATTTGAAGTTATAGTCCACTACCAGTCATTGATAATGTATTTCCTAATAGAGAAAACATGTTTGAGACAGTCATCTTTTTTGACCATATTAACACTCAAGCTTGAAAAGATGAATCTTATAAAATGACATTATTAAGCAATGTTATGGATTGTGCAAAATTATTTTTTTTGATTTTTTTTTTTGAATATGTTAAATAGTACACCTGAAATTCACACTTTTATTCAGCAAGCATGCATTAAATTGATCAAAAGTGACAGTAAATACTTTGAAATAAATGCTGTTCTTCTGAAGTTTCCACAAAAGTATTAAGCAGCACAACTGTTGATAATAATAAAACAAAATTGATAATAATAAGAAATGTTTCTTGAGCAGCAATTCAGCATTTTAGAATGATTTCTGAAGGATCATGTGACACTGAAGACTGGAGTAATGATGCTGAAAATTCAGCTTTGATCACAGGAATAAATTACATTTTAAAATATATTACAATAGAAAACAGCTATTTTAAATTGTGACAGTATTACTGTTTTTACTGTATAAATGCATGCTGAGCATAGGAGACTTCTTTCAAAAACATGTAAAAAAACTTAAAAAACCTAAACTTTTGAACGGTGTGTGTGTTTTCTACATGTCCCCAATATTGCTTTCCACCCTGTTAGTTGGTGTTTTATCACCATATCTTGTTTATTTCCACTTATACGCATTCCACCCTGTTAGGCAACATTACGTAAATTTTGAAATTTCATCAAAGAAATTAAATTAAATATCAGATACCATATCACTAGCTACGTTCCACCCTGTTAGAAGCTGTTTTATGTCTAACAATCTAGAATTCGCAACTGAAATGCATGTTCAGTTTCTTTTTTTTTCTTTAAATGTCAGTCAAGATTATAAACATAGAATATAATAAACCAAAATTAAAATAGCAACACAAATTTGGCCTTTTTTTCCACCCTGTTATGCCGTATTCCATTATTAATTATTTCAAATTGAGCTGAACCAGTGATGTGTTTAAACCAATATTTAACATGTCAGGAGATCGACGACATATAATAATATTAAAATGAGATAGTCCACTTTGGTGCGTTCCCCTGGTTCTACTTTATCAGCACAGTGATTGAATTGCTCTTATCACTGAAGTCTTTAATCCCAATGTAGAGTGATAACGCCTACAGAATTGCTCTTTTGTCCTCTCTTTGCAAACCCATATGTTTTTGAGTGATTCTGAATGGGAATCACTTTCTGCTGAAGTCTAATCAATGTTTTTATTTCATCTTTATGCACTGCAGGTCTTATCACTAGCAGTCAATCGCTGGCCTACGCCATAAGCAAGTTCATAAGCGGTGTGCTGTCCGATCAGATGAGCGCACGATGGCTTTTCTCTATTGGGCTGTTTATGGTTGGCGGCATCAACGTGGTTTTCTCTCAGTCCTCCTCGGTGGTGGTGTTTTCAGGCCTGTGGTTTCTGAATGGACTGGGTCAGGGTCTAGGATGGCCACCATGTGCAAAAGTACTACGCAAGGTATGGGTCCGTTTCTGTATTCTATGGACTTGCATTGTACATAGAAATATATATGCAGGTTCTTTATTGGCATCAATGGTTCCATGAAGATCCTTTAAAATCTATAGAACCTTTCAATTGCACAAAAGGTTCTTTATAGAGGAAAAATGTTCTTCAGATTATTAAATGTTCTTCATACTAAGGAAAAAATGGTTCTTTTAACTGTTCACTAAAAGGTACTTTGGGAACCAAAAATGGTTCAAAAGTTGAAAGAAGTCTCCAAGGCTGCATTTATTTGATCAAAAATACAGTAAAAACAGTAATATTGTCAAATATCAAATATATTATAATTTAAATGATTTATGTGATGCAAAGCTGAATTTGCAGCAGCATTACTTCAGTCTTCAGTGTCACATGATCCTTCAGAAATCATTCTAATATGTGACCCTGGACCACAAAACCAGTCATAAGTCACACAGGTATATTTGTAGCAACAGCCAACAATACGTTGTATGGGTCAAAATTACAGATTTTTCTTTTATGCCAAAAATCATTAGGATAATAAGTAAAGATCACATACCATGAAGATATTTTGTAAATTTCCTACCGTAAATATATCAAAAATGTATTTTTGTGTGTGGATATGCATTGCTAAGGACTTCATTTGGACAACTTTAAAGGCGATTTTCCCAATATTTAGATTTTTTTTGCACCCTCAGATTCCAGATTCTCAAATAGTGGTATTTTGGACAAATATTGTCCTAACAAACCATACATCAATGAAAAGCTTATTTAATCAGCTTTCTGATAATGTATATATCTCAATTTAAAAAATTGACCCTTATGACTGGTGTTGTGGTCTAGGGTCACATATGCTGATTTAGAGCTCAAGAAACATTTATGATTATTATAAATGTTGAAAACTGTTGTGCTGCTTCATATATATATATATATATTTTTTTTTTTTTTTTTGAAAGATTAATTTTTTTTTTTTTTTTCAGGATTCTTTGATGAAAGATCAGTTCAAAAGAACAGCATTTACTTGAAAAAGACGTAAAATTTTACAAAAACTGTTCATTGGTAGCTCAGGTCCACTAAATAATATTAACAGATAAACTTTTGATTTTATTAATGCATTAGTAAATGTTGAGATTAACATTAACTAAGATTGATTAATGCTTTAGAATTATTTACTATTGTTAGTTCATGTTAACTAATGTTAACAAATGGAAACTTATTGTACAACAGAAAGCTTTTGCAATATTTTACATTTCACTTATTGTCACTGCATCCTTGCTAAAAAAAAGTATATATTTTTTAAACTGCAGTGTACTTTATATAATATCTATATATTTCAGATTCAGCACTACATGTGAAATACATTGATTTATTTGTTTCAATAGTGGTTTGAGCCATCTCAGTTTGGGACCTGGTGGGCAGTGCTGTCCTGTAGTATGAATTTGGCTGGGGGTCTGGGGCCTATAATTGCCACACTGATGGCCCAAAGCTACAGCTGGAGGTCCACGCTGTCCATCTCCGGCCTGACCTGTGTGGTCATGTCTATCTTCTGTCTGCTCATTATCCGAAATGAGCCCAGTGATGTTGGCCTGCCAAATATTGAAGTTGGTGCAAAGAAAGGGAAAGGAGGTATGAAGACTTCACAATCCACATGCATGTGCATTTTATATCAGGAATTAAAATTAGTTGGGAATGCTGTTGTCTTGATTTTCCTTACTCAGTTAGTTGTGTTTGCTATGACTGGTTTTACTTATATAGGTCATTTCTGTTCTATGACATTGTGGAAGTCTGCATTAGATAAAAGGTTTCACTCGATAGTTCTTTGAAGTATGAACTATTGGACCAAAACAGAGTACAAAGGGGTGTGTTTTACTGTGTCTGTGTGTTAATTCATGTTTTTTTCTGTCGAAGGTCACACGTTTTGAACTAATGGACTTTTCTGTCTGTCCTCCAATAACAGTCGTACATTTGATCCATCTGGTCTCTACCTTTGATTTCAGGCTCCAGCAAAAATGAAAGCACCTTCAAAGAGTTCATCTTTTCTCCCTATCTGTGGGTGTTATCGTTTGGCTATCTGGTGGTGTTTGGGGTGAAGACTGCTTACACTGACTGGGGGCAACTTTTCCTCATCCAGGACAAGGGCCAGTCAGCACTAATGGGTACTGTGTGTGGTCCAAAGTATTTGGTTTTTAGGCTTCAGTGTAGGCTTCAGATGTGATCTAATGAGGGTTTTAAAGGTATGGAAGCTTGTTTCCTCAATGCAATAAAAATGAATAATAAAGGTAATTGTTTAATTTTATCACACAATTCTGACTTTTTCTTTTTCTTCTTATATCTCACAATTGCAAAACTGCGAGATGTAAACCCAGAAAAAGTCAGAATTGCGAGACGTAAACTCAAACTTATGAGGGAAAAGTCAGAATTATGAGACGTAAACTCAAACTTATGAGGGAAAAGTCAGAATTATGAGATGTAAACTCAAACTTATGAGGGAAAAGTCAGAATTATGAGATGTAAACTCAGACTTATGAGGGAAAAGTCAGAATTGCGAGATGTAAACTCAGACTTATGAGGGAAAAGTCAGAATTATGAGATGTAAACTCAGACTTATGAGGGAAAAGTCAGAATTGCGAGATGTAAACTCAGACTTATGAGGGAAAAGTCAGAATTGCGAGATGTAAACTCAGACTTATGAGGGAAAAGTCAGAATTGTGAGATGTAAACTCAGACTTATGAGGGAAAAGTCAGAATTGCGAGATGTAAACTCAGACTTATGAGGGAAAAGTCAGAATTGTGAGATGTAAACTCAAACTTATGAGGGAAAAGTCAGAATTGTGAGATGTAAACTCAAACTTATGAGGGAAAAGTCAGAATTATGAGATGTAAACTCAGACTTATGAGGGAAAAGTCAGAATTATGAGATGTAAACTCAGACTTATGAGGGAAAAGTCAGAATTGAGATGTAAACTCAAACTTATGAGGGAAAAGTCAGAATTGCGAGATGTAAACTCAGACTTATGAGGGAAAAGTCAGAATTGTGAGATGTAAACTCAGACTTATGAGGGAAAAGTCAGAATTGAGATGTAAACTCAAACTTATGAGGGAAAAGTCAGAATTGTGAGATGTAAACTCAAACTTATGAGGGAAAAGTCAGAATTATGAGATGTAAACTCAGACTTATGAGGGAAAAGTCAGAATTATGACATGTAAACTCAGACTTATAAGGGAAAAGTCAGAATTGAGATGTAAACTCAAACTTATGAGGGAAAAGTCAGAATTGTGAGATGTAAACTCAAACTTATGAGGGAAAAGTCAGAATTATGAGATGTAAACTCAGACTTATGAGGGAAAAGTCAGAATTGAGATGTAAACTCAGACTTATGAGGGAAAAAGTCAGAATTATGAGATGTAAACTCAAACTTTATGAGGAAAAAAGTCAGAATTGCAAGATGTAAACTCAGACTTATGAGGGAAAAGTCAGAATTGTGAGATGTAAACTCAGACTTATGAGGGAAAATTCAGAATTATGAGATGTAAACTCAGACTTATGAGGAAAAAAGTCAGAATTATGAGATGTAAACTCAAACTTATGAGGAAAAAAGTCAGAATTGCAAGATGTAAACAAACTTATGAGGGAAAAGTCAGAATTATGAGATGTAAACTCAGACTTGTGAGGAAAAAAGTCAGAATTATGAGATGTAAACTCAAACTTATGAGGGAAAAGTCAGAATTATGAGATGTAAACTCAAACTTTATGAGGAAAAAAGAATTGCAAGATGTAAACTCAGACTTATGAGGGAAAAGTCAGAATTGTGAGATGTAAACTCAGACTTATGAGGAAAAAAGTCAGAATTGCAAGATGTAAACTCAGACTTATGAGGGAAAAGTCAGAATTGCAAGATGTAAACTCAGACTTATGAGGAAAAAAGTCAGAATTATGAGATGTAAACTCAGACTTATGAGGGAAAAAGTCAGAATTATGAGATGTAAACTCAAACTTATGGGGAAAAAATGTCAGAATTGTGAGATAAAAATTTGCAATTACTTTTTTATGTTTTAATTCTGTTGCAGAAACCAGCTTTCATAGAAAGGGGCAGCTTTTTTGTGTTATAAAGATGTTTTCAGTTCTAAAAGTTGCATATTGCTGCTGATTTTCACAGGCAGTTCCTTCATGAGTGCCCTGGAGATGGGAGGACTGCTGGGTAGTTTAGCTGCAGGATTCCTGTCAGACAGGGCCGTGGCAAAGGTGAGTTTAAACTTCCAAAATCTATTTATATGAAATCCAAATACCATGCATGACAAACCATGAGCCATGAAGTACAACCACAATTTATTTTTCAGGATTTTTTGATGAATAGAAAGTTCAAAACAACAGCATTTATTATTTACTGTCACTATTGATCAATTTAATGTGTCCTTGATTAATAAAAGAAGTATTACTCTCTTACTGACCTCAAACATTTGAACAGCAGTGTATCTAAAGTGGTGGATATTTTTTTTCTTGTATTTGCAGCATGGATTGCGTCTGTATGGAAACCCTCGCCATGGGCTCTTGCTCTCCATGATGGCTGGGATGTGCGTCTCCATGTACCTCTTCCGCACTACTGTCACAGCACACAGCTCAAACGTAAGTTCAGTGTCTTCACATTGTTTAATATGACAAAACTGTCTTTATGGGGTCAGTAATGTATTGGTTTCATTATAATTTTACACACAGGTCTGGATTCTTTTGTTGGGTGCTGCTTTTGGCTTTTCCTCCTATGGACCGATAGCCTTGTTTGGAGTTCTTGCGAATGAAAGCGCTCCATCGAACTACTGTGGAACCTCTCATGCCATTGTTGCCCTAATGGCAAACGGTAACCATCTTCTCAATTTATTTCATAGTTGTTTTTAGACAAGTTTGTTCTCTTACCGTTAGAAAAAATGTTAGCCAGTTGCCCATTTCAAATACTAATGTGTTTTTGTGCTCGTTTTCCGGCAGTTGGCGGATTCCTGTCAGGGTTGCCATTTGGCACCATTGCTAAACACTATGGCTGGAACACAGCATTCTGGGTAGCAGAGATAACTTGTACTGTCACCACAGTTGGATACTTCTTGCTTCGAAATATACGCACCAAGATGGGAAGCGTACCCAAGAAGGCTGACTAAACAGAGTATTTAAATGTCTTTTAACTAGTTTTTAAAATACGGTATAAAGGGCACAATGCAAAACTTTTGTGTTTATGAAATATGGATGAATTCACTGTGGATATCTATTCCCAAGATATCACATTATATTTTTAACCAGTGTACAAAATATGATACCATGTTTCAGAAGCACATCATGTTATTTATTCTATTCATTTTAAAAACGGATGACAGTATTTTACATTGTTCTGTTTACTCAACACTTACATTGAAGAACGTATTAATTAATTGTTTATTAAGGCATGTTTAAGCCATTTCTTCAGTGGTTTTAAAATACTGCCATTAAATCAGAAATTTCTTGAACTTTTCATCCGTTTCAGAGCTTTAACTGGTCCTACCTCTGTATCTGTATATTACAAAATCATAAATGTATATGATGATAAAATACGTGACCTAACTGTTCGTTATCTCACGTGAATGTTTAATAGCACAATGAAATGAGTTTATATAAATAAAACTTTTAAGATTTACAGATTCCTGATATCAATGATTGACCTTTTAAACTTAAGCAACTATTGGACCAAAATGGATCCAAGATACAGTAGACTTTTCATATTCTGTTGACAGAATGCAACTTACATGTTAATTTAATTTCATTTGGATAGACGGCAATAAAAATATCTCAGCAAAATGTACTGAGCATGTTAAGCTCCTCCATCTTGTTTAGAAGTTCTGCACAAGATCACATTACAAACTTAACTGTCCATGTACATTATTTACAAAGGTTATGTCTCATTTTGGGGCTTAATTTCAAAAAGAAACGAGAGCCAGTTATAGTGGTCTTAAACTGACTTAAATCATTCAAGCTTGAAGAAAAAGTCTGGAAAGGATGGAAATGTCAGCAACCCAAACATTTCTCTGGACAAGTCTGACTGCAGAACTTCTGGAGATCGTGTCAGGTGGACGAACACACTCATAGCAAGTCCCGTTCAGGATCCAGGTCCAAATGTCCCAGCTTTTTCTGCTACTTCCAGAGCATTCTTTAGGTTTTGGTCAAAAAGCTCACATCTGAAAGAAATCATGCATTTTTTTTTGTTAGTTTTGCATTTCTACAACCTTGTTGGTGGATACTAGCATCAAATTGAACTGCATGCAAAGCTCATAAAATACATGTTTGTAATAGTAAAAAAACACACCTGATAGGCATCTCTAAAGAGTAGAAAGGATTCTTCAGTGCAAAGTCTGAGTAGATTTCATAAATCTTTCTTAGAAGGGCATCGATACCAGTCTGCCGAGGGTCTGCCAATACAATGAACTTTATACCTGCAAAAATAATAAAAATAAAAGTTCTGTCAGAATCACTGGCTTTGTTTGACACAAAATTAACACCACATTCTATGACTTAAAGGGGACCCATTTTGCAAAATTCACTTTTGCATGGTGTTTGGACATAAATGTGTGTTGGCAGTGTGTGTACACAACCACCCTATATTTATATAAAAATAAATAAAAATACACCCACTCCTTTTTTTTAATCCCCATAAATCATAAGCAGTGTCTCAGAACAAGCCGTTTCCAGATCCCTGGCAGTGTGACATCACATTAGCCACAGGCCCCTCCCACGAATGTTGACAGACACTGCCGTTTTAAAGGTGCCCTAGAATCAGAATTTGAATTTTCCTCGGCATAGTTGAATAACAAGAGTTCAGTACATGGAAAAGACATACATTGAGTTTCAAACCCCATTGTTTCCTCCTTCTTATGTAAATCTCATTTGTTTAAAAGACTTCCGGAAAACACTCGGATCTCAACATAACACCGACTGTTACGTAACAGTCGGGATCATTAATATGTATGACCCCAATATTTGCATAATGCCAGCCCATTCGACGCATTAGACAAGGAAAGGTAGTATTAACGGCTGGATCTGTGCACAGACAAGGTAAGCAAGCAAGAACAACAGCGAAAAATGGCAGATGGAGCAATAATAACTGACATGATCCATGATATCATGATATTTTTAGTGATATTTGTAAATTGTCTTTCTAAATGTTTCGTTAGCATGTTGCTAATATACTGTTAAATGTGGTTAAAGTTACCATCGTTTCTTACTGTATTCACGGAGACGAGAGTCGTTGCTATTTTCATTTTTAAACACGTGCAGTCTGTATAATGCATAAACACAACTTCATTCTTTATAAATCTCTCCAACAGTGTGTAATGTTAGCTTTAGCCCGTTAGCCACAGAGCATAGCCTCAAACTAACACAGAATCAAACGTAACCATCTAAATAAATACTTTACTCACATAATTCGAAGCATGCATGCAGCATGCATGACGAACATCTTGTAAAGATCCATTTGAGGGTTATATTAGCTGTGTGAACTGTGTTTATGCGATGTATATATAGTTGAGAGCTCGTGTGGCAGAGGAAGCGCATCTCTTAAAGGGGCCGTGCTGAAAAAATCAGTGCATAGTTAATGATGCCCCAAAATAGGCAGTTAAAAAAATTAATAAAAAAAATCTATGGGGTATTTTGAGCTGAAACTTCACAGACACATTCAGGGGACACCTAGGACTTATATTACATCTTGTAAAAAAAACAATCTAGGGCACCTTTAACATAGAACTGCCCTGAGCAAGTTCCCAGCCAGTTGTACACGGTCCGCCATTGCTGCACTGACGAGAATGTCTCCCAAGCATTTTAGGTGTTCTGTAGCTGGATGGATTAATCCACATACTGTAGCTCTCTCCATTTACTCCCTAAATCTGAGCCGCTGAAGACGAGGTGGATTAACTTGGTTTTCCAAGAAAATGCTCCCTCTATTCTACCGAAATTCGTTTATGTCTGCGTTTATATCATTTCACACCAGACTGATTTGTGAACGAATGTCAATACAAAGGGACAATACAAAACACAGGTTGTGCTAAAAATGTGTTACTCAAGGATGGATCAGTAAACTGTTCGTGATCCAGCTTACAGTCTCCAGAGTGATACTGGATACGGCAGTAATGAAGGTGAGAGCACTTTATTACAATTCATCGGAGTTGATTTACCTGTATAAAACTTACCAGTTTATTAAGCATAAGGTCTTTATATATTTGTTTACTGTTAGTTGTAACGAGTGTTTCTGTGTAATTCGCTGTGTATGTTGATGATAATGCAAGGGAGAGAGAGAGAGAGTTTATGGATAATATTTTAATGCACACATGAACTGTGTTTTATTAAACTCTTACAGTGATTTTCTAAAGTGAAAACGGACATCTTTTGTGTGAAGTACAATAAACAAAACTCATCTGTAAAGTTTTGGCCATCATTCGGACAGTACAACAAGCTTGTACTAATATAGTGGATAAAAACTAGAAGACAATATAAGTTATAACCGTAATTAAACTAAACTATACCTGTTCTATCTCCATGCAGCATATATTCGCAGTTTCTGACATTATAGTGCGTCTTGACTGAATCCTGACATTGAAGAATCAGCTCTTGAAGCTCCACCCTCTTAGGCCGAGTGCAGCAGCTCATTTGCATTTAAAGGGCACACACTGAAATGGCACATCTTTGCTCAACCACTAAAAGTGGCAATTTTAACATGCTATAAAAAAATTATCTGTGGGTATTTTGAGCTAAAACTTCACATACACACTCTGGGGACATCAGAGACTTATTTTACATCTTGTAAAATGGGGCATAATAGGTCCCCTTTAAAGGTGCAGTACACGATTTCTGAAAAACGTTGCTGAAAGTGGATTGGACAGAGCGGCACAACGCACTTGTAGCCAATCAGCAGTAGGGGGCGTGTCCACTCATGATGGGGAGGAGAGAGAGAGTGAGCAAGAGGGAGATTTGAAGAAAGACTGTAGAAAGAGAGATGGCTGAGAGACATTACAAAAGAGAAAAGATCAGATGAAGTGTTATGATCAGGCAAGAGCTTTAGAAAAGCTTTCCAGCACTGGAGAGACCGAAGCGGAAAGGCCTGAAAACGGATGCCGAGGTTGCGTTGTTTCTGCTCCATACGTGAGTAACATTGGTTTTGCTGTTATCTGTTGTTGTAATGTTATCTGTAGTAACAGGACAGTTTTGAGTGTCATTGTTTGTCTGGAGCTGCTAACAACCAACTCTTGCTTGTATATGTAATGTGTGTTCATTTCTTGTCCTTCCTTGTTCATCATCTTTGCTTTAATTTCAGGAAGCATTATTTTTGCTTCGCTTCAGTTATGATAGACATCAACTTTGCATGATTTTGGGGGCGGAGCAATGAAGGGATGTGTGTGTTTGTTTGGGTTGATTTCAAATATCAACAGAAATCTCTCAGAAATCGCCTACTGCACCTTTCATATCATTTTGTCACTTCAACAAGAGAAAACAGACCTGTGAGTGTTTGAAAGCAGTGCAGTTTAAACATATCTGTCTCCAGCATTTCAATACCAGAGCTGCCAACTTCAGGTGATAACTGTGATCCAATGGCAAACAGCCTGAGAAAAGACAGGAAAAGACACGTCTAATAAAAACAAGTCAGTTTTAAAATATATAACAGCATTCTGATGAAGGGTTTATTATGATTGTTATGCTTCTGATGATCCTATACCTGTTGGACGTTCAAACATTTAAAGTTAGTCAGTTTAAAAATTATAACGTTACAATAGATTTCTATTTTAAATAAATGCTTTATAACTTTATAATCATCAAAGAATCCTGAAAAAAATTTATTACGGTTTCCACAAAAATATTAAAGGTACAATATGCAATAATTTTGGCTGCTAGAGGCCTATTCAAAACAAAGGCGTAGCTTGATGACGCCAAGTTTGAGAGAGGAACCTTGGGACATGTGGTCTCCACCTCAACGGACGGTGGAAAGGAATAGGGATAGGACTTGGGAAGAAATCATGTTCATGGATGTGATTATTTTATTGTGATTATCCACTTTTCCAGTCATGAGTATGAGGTAACGCAGCTCTGTTTATCATATTAGATACATTTGAGTGTGTTGAAAATGATGTTATATCATTACTCTGTGCGTTCGCTCGGCGGCTGCTGTGAGACACTGTTACACACTGCAGTAAGATAGATCGATTTTACAATATCATATTAAATGCTGGATGGCTTGTGTTGATAAATGGCATGCAATTCATTTTAAAACATATTGTATGATGGAGAAAATGCTGTATTACTGTTACTAAAAATAAAGCTGCATCTGATTATGCTATGTTAGCTACTTGACAAAATAGTGTTTTTTCTCTGAGGCATGGTAAAGCATGATACTCGCAAAAAATCAAGAACATTAGATTTAAACAATATGACTCAACATGTTGAGCTATATAACAATAATTAGTTTTCGGTCTATAAATATATCAAAACAGTTGTTCCCTTGTCTACTAAAACATGTAAATATTAAAGCGTCTTTGGTGTTTCCATGGTTTCTACAAAATAAAACCGGAAACCGGAATCGGTTATGACGCGATTGACAGGCGACTCCTCACACGTCCCGGAGCCTTGGTTAAAATTCCAAATTTCTCACGATTTACAAATAGTTGGAAACATTTGGGATATTGTAAATACTCAAGTGAACAAAATATATAACACTGGCCTAGTGGTTTTTGGATATTTTACTGCAAAAATATTACATATTGTACCTTTAAGCAGCACAGCTGTTTTCAACATTGATAATAAAAATAAATATTTACTGAGCATAACATTGATTAACTTTGATATTTAAGCCTTGTTTAATGATATGGACCAGTTGTGTTGGTCTGTGGATGATGAAATCAAGTCATACAGGTTTGAAACAATTACAATAAAGTGGTGAAATATTTAAGGAAATCTACTTACGAGTGAAACATTGAAGCCAGCATGAGTTTCTCATTGGATGAGAGTCTCTGTCGGCCGAATCTGATGGACACTGGATAGTTGGCAGGATCTTTTAGATATTCAACTATCTCTTCCCTTCAGCCGTGTACTTACCGTTCACATCCACTCCGTTAATGGAGAGAAGCGCGTGACCGACTGCACAAAAGAAAACAATTCATATGATTCATAAGAACAGATGTTGAAATGCAGTGAATGGCCCTATAAATGTATATTCATTCATACATGGGATGGTTTGCAGACACATAAACACGCACCTCTGATCCCGTCCCGCTGTCCGAATGACACAACTACCTTCTCATCGTGAATCTTTAAAACTAAATCAAGAGGAAAGCTGAACGTTTTTTCGACTTCAGCTCGAGGTACATAATTATCGTACTGGTAGATGAGTCCACCAGCCTTATTGACAACATACACACTGAAGATCGCCATTTTCTTCCTGTCAACGGGGCAGTCATGTGACTTAATGGCGTGGGTAAAAAAAAAATTAAAAATAATAAACACGTAAACCACAAATTATATTTAAACTATAACAATGGTGTTATCAAACAGTATTTTTTTTTGTAAAGGGTTGAATTAATGTTTGTTTTTGGAAAAATACATTTCCCATAAAGCCATGTCCGCCGAGCACACTGATTGGCTAAGGCTTATACTTTATTTCCAGCATCTTTCCTGTAATAATTATCTTATTTTAAAGTAAGTAATTCATTACTCGATTCCTATTACGCTGTAAATTATTATCCAGATGATCCAGATCAGAGTGAGAGGAACACGGCGTCACATGGTATCTGTTACTTTCCTCAGCGCTCTCAGGATGGACTAATCACAACAGTTGTTTCTGGTGACATAATAAAGATTTTTGCCCATTTCAGTTTTTAATTCAGTTACCAATATTTAATTTATTATTTTAACGTTTTGATATACAAATGTTGGAGACACGTAACAAAATCTGCAAGTGGTTTAAAAGGAGTTTCGTGTTTCTGAGCTCTCACGCGCCCTCTGGAGACACATACATCAATGTAAACTTTCGTAGGAAAGGGTGAACTATCAGAACATATAACAATCTAAATTAAATATGCAAATAATCCCAGTTATGAGTAGTTATATAACGCCTTATAGTACTTTCTTGCATCAGCTTCAGTAGCCTATGTAAAGATTTTGAATGGTCTTGTTTATGAAGCAAAAGACTCGAAGCTCCAGGCAAGACCAAGTCAACGACTTTTCAGATATGCCTATTGAAAATAGAAACCCAGAACCTGTGAAAATCCCATTTTACACGAGTTTACTTAGGAAATAATAATATTTAAGTAAGTGAACTTTTAACAAAATTATTAGAATGCATATCAGACTATACAGTGGTGTGAAAAAGTGCTGATTTTTTATTTTTTTTGCATGTTTGTCACACTTTAATGTTTCAGATCATCAAACAAATTTAAATTTAAATTTTTAAATGAAGGGAAAACAAAATCCAAACCCACATGGCTCTGTGAAAAAGTGCTTGCCCCCTAAACCTAATAACTGGTTGGGCCACCCTTATCAGCAACAACTGCAATCAAGCGTTTGCGATAACTTGCAATGAGTCTGTTACAGTGCTGTGGAGGAATTTTGGCCCACTTGTCTTTGCAGAATTGTTGTAATTCAGCCACATTGGAGGGTTTTTGAGCATGAACCGCCTTTTTAAGGTCATGCCACAGCATCTCAATAGGATTGAGGTCAGGACTTTGACTAGGCCACTCCAAAGTCTTCATTTTGTTTTTCTTCAGCCATTCAGAGGTGGACTTGCTAGTGTGTTTTGGATCACTGTCCTGCTGCACTTTTTCACACCACTGTATCTAATGTCATTAATGACCCAGAGTGAATTCAGGTTGATTTGGGACACTTTTTGCCATTGAGATGACTGCGAAAAAGTGTCCCAATCAACCTGAATTCATCCTATTTTTTAGAAGTATATAATTTGGTTTAAGAACTAATTATGTTACAATTTGCACATTTTATGCACAGTGAAGATTGTAAAATGAGGATATAATCTATTGTCTAATTGGAAATATACATTTTTTCACATTTTACAATGTCAGGGCTGTGCTTTTGGTATACTTTAAATTTTCAACTCCAAAAAGGGTTTAGCTTTAGCTTTAGATGTTCAGGTATGGAATTATGTGGATATTCATTTTTTTTCTGTGTTAAATTTTCATTTGCTCTTTGCTAATTTTCTACTTGTTTACACATTTACGAGAAACAGTCATTTCCCTTTAGTCTGTACAGATATTTCCCTTCTATAGAGTATTTCCAACACTGGGCTTAGTCAGGTCTTTATTATACATTCTATTTACTACAGACAGCTTTGAATGGTGAATAAAAGTGAGATGAAACCCATCATTGTCTTTGCTGGCTGAGGGAAGTCAGAGGTCAGATATTGATGGATGTGGTCAGCTGTTTGCCTTATCATTGCTCACTTCTGCCTCCGCCCTTAATGCAGAAAGAGCCACAGGATGTGCACAATCCAACATAAGCTTTGACAGTGCAGTTTCTCATGCTGTCCATCAGCATCCTTTTAAGATGCTTTTATTTGATCAATTCCAGATGATTAATACTTTTATTCAGCATAGATGCATTAAATTGATCAAAATTGACAATAATTTATAATGTAACAAAAGTTTTCTATTTCAAATAAATGCTGTTCTTTTGAATGTTATATTCATCATCCTGAAAAAAAGTATCATATTCACAAAATATTGGGTATTTTTTTTACCATTCACTATGTGAAAATTATACCGTAAGTTTGTTTATAAGTCTGCTTATAAAAATATTAGTACACACTCGTCAATGCCCTTAAAAATGAATGTGCATATACAGTACTGTGCAAAAGTCTAAGGCATGTAAGTATTTTCACCCCCAAAAAAGGTTTTAAGCCAGTTATTTATATTTTTTGCTGTAGTGTGTCAATAGGAAATATCCGTTCACATTTCCAAACATTCATTTTGCCATTAATTGTAATAATCCAGTGAGATTTTTGAATACACAAGGAGTCTGACAACAGCCGGTGCTCCACACAGTGATCTGATCTCACCATCATTGAATCCGTCTGTGATTACATGAAGAAACAGATGAAACTGAGACAAAATAAATCCAGGAGAGCTGTGTGTGAGAACTGTGCCTAAGACTTTTCCGCAGTACTGTATATGTATATTTAAGGCTTATATATATATATATATATATATATATATATATATATATATATATATATATATATATATATAAGGCTCTTAACCAAGGAAATTGTGTAACAGGGACATAAATGAGGACGTTTATTGAGGATGTGATTATTATACATTTTTGATATTTTTGATATATTTTTACTAGTGAGTGCAGGCCACTATAGTTCATTTATGTAAGTGAGGATAGCAAAATAAAGTAAACTGCGACATATTATACCCAAAAATTCTTCATACAGAGGACTACCAGTAAAATTGATAAAACATGGAACCAAAAATTATTCAGACACTTTGACCTGACCATGTTTTGCTTAAGTGTTATCTGACATAGATTACATTTTTCTGACACAGCTTAACTCTGAGATCTTGTCATATTTTATTACATTTTTTTTAAACTATAGTGAATAAACTGTATTAATGAATGAAATGTTCAAGGTGTCTGGATAAATTTTGGTTTGACTGTATATATATTATAGACATTCCTTTTCTTAAAAAAAATATTAAAGGCTAAATTGTATAAGGAGTCAAAATGATAAATTATTATATATATTTTTAAAAATTATTCTTAGATTAGATTATTATTACAATGCTTTATTTCCATTGCCATTAATGACCCATATCAGGATGCATACACTTGGGTGAGTTCAGGTTGATTTGAACAGTTTTTGCCATTAAGATGAATGGAAAAATATATAAATATACAATATAGAATATACAGATATACATTTATAAGGGCATTGAAGAGATGTGTACTAATATTTCTTTAAGCAGACCTATGATCAAACTTATGATTTTCACCCAGTGGATGGTAGCTAAAAAATACACAAATGTTGAAAAGGGTATATTCAGTGTCACATAATCCTTCAGAAATCATTATAATATGCTTATCTCATAATTATAATTGTTTAAATTTTTAGAATGCTAGCTTTTTTTTTTTTTTTTAGATCCACCGGCTGAATGAAAATGCAGTTTCACTCTCTGTCAGTACGGAGCTTTTTACAGTCTATGGGAATAGCAGAAATATAGCAGTTACCCTGGTGACTCCTGTCGGCCTATACAATGCAGCTGCACTTTTTAGAAATGCGACGAGTATGATATTAAACATCTGTCAAATTTAAGACCTTTTCAAATGATAATTAAGACTTTTCTTATACCATTTAAGATATTTAATACTTTGTACGGCCTCAATTTTAATACAACTGAATTTAATTTAAGTATACGTGTAATAATAACCATTTTCTCTTAAACTACGCAAACTATGTAAGATATACAACACAAAGCTCAGCGCATAACACGCCTGAAGCCGCTGTTTCTGGCAGAGAGACACAACTATTAATACTCCGACCTGTTTTAGTGTGTAGGCTATGCAAGACTCGCTGTCCAACAGACAAGCAGATTCTCAATGAGCGAAGCCGCTAACTTTAGTTTCCTATCCGGAGCTCGTGCTTAGAAAGTGACTCACATCATAAAAGTCAAACAAGTGCAGAACATGCTCTGTAATTCTCTCTTGACAGTCATTTTTTCCTTCTTCCCGCGCGCTCTACCCTTCCTCCCGTCCCTCCCTGGGAATCAACACAACCAGCTACTGGTGTTTATGAGTCTCGCTAATGAATCCACTCTCAAGTGAAGCATTTGCGTAACGCGAGGTGTAGAGACCTCTGAACGATATGTGAGATCCTGAGAGGAAGTTTGGTTGGTGTCCGCGCTGAGGCTGATCCAGAATCAGATTTATGGAAGGCAGCTGTTGAGGGTTTGACAGACAGACGGATCGGAGGACTCCAGCTCTGCTGCGCAACACAAGCAGATTTGAGCCTGCAGAGGAGTGTCGATCACACTAACACAGCAAGGGTAAGACACACTTTAAGTTCAACTCTTATTTTTTTAGTTAAGTTTGACTCCTGGCTTGATTTTTAAAGTATTAATCTCGTTTCTCATCACTAACAATGTTTGAATGACCTGTAAATGTGGAATTGTTAGAGATAAAAATGAATGAAAGCTGTTTATAATCACAATATACGTTTGTTAATACATTGTTGTGTTGAATTATATAATCTTTACTAATTAATGTTATCCATGTATGTATCAAAACGGCCACACATGTTAAAAAATACAACTTTTCATGGGGTGCGCTTACTTTTGCACAGCACTGTATCTTTATCTCTTTTTCATGTTGTCAAAATAATAACATCAGCCATTGAAATTAAGAAATAGTTGGACTTCTGATGTTGCAAATATAAATTATCAGTCATAATGTTTGCGCTCTGATCATTATTTCAGACACTTTGGCTGTTTTTCCCCTTTAAAATGAGAGCACAGTCCTGGGACCTATTTTTAGAGGGCTGAGGCATTACGGCGCGCTGGAGTTATGCAGACTGCAAGATTAGACTGAGTGGGGCAAACTTCATACAGCTTGTTATGTTTGCCCACAGCCTCTCTCCACAAGCTCTTATCTGGTCTCCTCAGAGAACTGGTTTTCCCACCTCATAACTGTTTATCCTCCAGCAGAACTCCACAGAAACAAGCGCAATATCACGCCAGCTCAATCTTCCTGGCTTCTCTTGATATTTGATCAGGTCCGGCTTTGACACCACAAGGATCTCGGAATCTCTGTTAAAAACAAAGTCAGACTCCGGTGGCTTGGAAAGGCAGTGTTCTGCTGTAATTTCTTCTCTTGGCAGCTTAGATGAGGCTGGAAACAGTGAAAGAGCATCAGTAGGGTGGGTTAATGGAAAAAAGTCCCGAGGGAGACCGAGAGAGAAAGAGAGAGGCTGTCTGTGAGCAACTTGTGGAGTCAAGATGTTTACTTTCTTGTAGGACTTTACTGATCCTCTGCAGCCATTGATATCATATAAATGTTTAATTACTGGCTGGTAATTATGTTTTAAATGGGAGTAGAGAGGAATTGGATCACTCAAGTCCAAACCCAAGGAATGTTTGGCTGAATTACCACGGGGAGACATGAAGGCTGTTTCAGTTTTTCCTTCATCTAACAGTAGCATGTTCACTCAAAGTAAATGCTGTGCTACTTACAGCACTCCTCTGACAAAATCTGTGTCTCAAAGATCACTGTTTTGACAGATCAGCATATATAATGAGATTTACATTTTATCAAATACATTTGAGGCTGGTGCTATGCTGGATACAAGTTAAACAGTTGCTAAGGTGTTCTGAGTGGTTTTTAAGCATGCACTACAACTGTTCAAACGTTTAGGGTCAATAAGATTTTCCTTTTTGAAAGAAATGAATACTTTTATTCAACAGGGATGCTTGTTCATGGATCATGTGAAACTGATGACTGGAGTAATGAAATTGAAACTATTTTATTTAGAAGGCGGGACTTATTCTGCCATGTTGCGGATTGCACTTTTTCCCATTCATAAGTCATATGAGTACACCGTCTTTGTATATCAAGTCTTTGCTAGCATGCTCAAGCATACTGCATACTTAAAGGCCTCATTTACACATGGTATTAAAGGGTTAGTTCACCCAAAAATTAAATTTCTGTCATTAATTTCTTACCCTCATGTCGTTCCACACCCGCAAGACCTTCGTTCATCTTCAGAACACAAATTAAGATATTTTTGATGAAATCCAAGAGTTTTTTTTATCGTTAATTGAAAGCAACATTCAGTGTCCAGAAAAGTAGTAAAAACATTGTTAAAATAGTCAACGTGACTACAATGGATCAACCTTAATGTTATGAAGTGACGAGAATACTTTTTGTGTGCAAAAACAAAACAAAAATAACCACTTTATTCAACTCTTCTGTCATTCTGCTACGCTATTTTCTACGCTATTGCAGCGCTTCCAGGTTCTACGTCAGAAGGACGACTCAGTATTGGCCGATGCTGTTCATGTGAGCAGCACGATGCATGCGTATCATGCTGACACAGGAGCCGGCCAATAATGAGTCGGCATTCTGATGTAAATATGGAAACGCAGCACTGCGCCAACTGCATAACAGACTGACAGGGAAGAGGAAAATTGTTGAATAAAGTCATTATTTTTGTTTTGTTTTTGCGCACAAAAAGTATTCTCGTATTCTAACATTAAGGTTGAACCACTGTAATCACGTTGATTATTTTAATGATATTTTTACTACTTTTCTGGACCTTGAATGACGGTTGCTTTCAATGGAGGATAAAAAACCTCTTGGATTTCATCAAAAATATCTTAATTTGTGTTTCAAAGATGAATGAAGGTCTTATGGGTGTAGAACGACATGAGGGTGAATAATTAATGACAGAAATTTCATTTTTGCATGAACTAACCTTTTAAGAATTAAAATGTTTTGGTTCAAAACTGCCTCAATGCTTATTAATATTTGAAAAACTTTACCAAATCAAAGTCATATGGTGTGAACAAACATACAGAACAAAAAACAGGGTGTGTCAAGGTTAATACGTTTCTTAAAGTATCAGATAATTAGACTTTTTAATGAAATTAGACTTTTTAGTTCAGGTTGTAAAATTTCATGTGTACTTTCATGAATTGTAGTTTTACATTTTGATATAGTTGCATGAAATATTATTCAATCAATCATTCTTGACTAATAATGAGTAGTTAACCACTAATCTTCATTGGCAGATGGTGCGTGAGCAGTACCTCACCACCACAGATGAATCTGGGGCCCTGTCTTCAGTCTCTGAGTACATCTACATGATCGGCATCTATGGCTGGCGGAAACGCTGCCTCTATCTGTTTGTTCTGCTTCTCTTGATCATCCTGGTGGTGAACTTTGCCCTTACGATCTGGATCCTGCGGGTTATGTGGTTCAATACAGTAAGATGAATTTACACAAAGCACTTTGGATCACATATTTAATTAATTTTTAATAGAAATATGAATCCATATTTAGATTCTGAAAGCTGAGAAAGCTCTCTGTGTTATCAGGAAGGCATGGGATACCTGCAAGTCAATGCAGATGGGCTGAGACTGGAGGGAGAATCAGACTTCCTATTCCCTCTCTATGCCCAGGAAATCCACTCCAGAGAGGTAAGAGTAAACACACAGATTAGATAGATAGATAGATAGATAGATAGATGGACAGATAGATAGATAGATAGATAGATAGATAGATAGATAGATAGATAGATAGATAGATAGATAGATAGATAGATAGATAGATAGATAGATGGACAGACAGATAAATAGATAGACGGACGGACACATACATAGATAGATAGATAGATAGATAGATAGACGGACGGACGGACAGATAGATAGATAGATGGATAGATGGATAGACAGATGGATGGATAGACAGACGGATAGATAGATAGATAGATAGATAGATAGATAGAGTGGGTACGGAAAGTATTCAGACCCCCAGCCATTTGCTAAAAACATTTAAGTTCATTTTTTTCCTCATTAATGTACACACAGCACCCCATATTAACAGAAAAACACAGAATTGTTGACATTTTTGCAGATTTATTAAAAAAGAAAAACTGAAATATCACATGGTCACATGGTATTAGGACCCTTTGCTGTGACACTCATATATTTAACTCAGGTGCTGTCCATTTCTTCTGATCATCCTTGAGATGGTTCTACACCTTCATTTGAGTCCAGCTGTGTTTGATTATACTGACTGGACTTGATTAGGAAAGCCACACACCTGTCTGTATAAGACCTTACAGCTCACAGTGCATGTCAGAGCAAATGAGAATCATGAGGTCAAAGGAACTGCCTGAAGAGCTCAGAGACACAATTGTGGCAAGGCACAGATCTGGCCAAGGTTACAAAAAAAATTCTGCTGCACTTAAGGTTCCTAAGAGCACAGTGGCCTCCATAATTCTCTGGTCTGATGAGACCAAGATAGAACTTTTTGGCCTTAATTCTAAGCGGTATGTGTGGAGAAAACCAGGCACTGCTCATCACCTGTCCAATACAGTCCCAACAGTGAAGCATGGTGGTGGCAGCATCATGCTGTGGGGGTGTTTTTCAGCTGCAGGGACAGGACGACTGGTTGCAATCGAGGGAAAGATGAATGCGGCCAAGTACAGGGATATCCTGGACGAAAACCTTCTCCAGAGTGCTCAGGACCTCAGACTGGGCCGAAGGTTTACCTTCCAACAAGACAATGACCCTAAGCACACAGCTAAAATAACGAAGGAGTGGCTTCACAACAACTCAGTGACTGTTCTTGAATGGCCCAGCCAGAGCCCTGACTTAAACCCAATTGAGCATCTCTGGAGAGACCTAGAAATGGCTGTCCACCAACATTTACCATCCAACCTGACAGAACTGGAGAGGATCTGCAAGGAGGAATGGCAGATTATCCCCAAATCCAGGTGTGAAAAACTTGTTGCATCTTTCCCAAAAAGACTCATGGCTGTATTAGATCAAAAGGGTGCTTCTACTAAATACTGAGCAAAGGGTCTGAATACTTAGGACCATGTGATATTTCAGTTTTTCTTTTTAATAAATCTGCAAAAATGTCAACAATTCTGTGTTTTTCTGTCAATATGGGGTGCTGTGTGTACATTAATGAGGAAAAAAAATGAACTTAAATGATTTTAGCAAATGGATGCAATATAACAAAGAGTGAAAAATTTAAGGGGGTCTGAATACTTTCCGTACCCACTGTAGATAGACAGATGGATGGATGGACGGACAGATAGATAGATAAATAGATAGACGGATGGACAGACAGACAGATAGATAGACAGATAGATAGATGGATGGATAGACATAGATTTAGTCAACTATTCTGCTCATTCTTCTCTTCATAACAGGATTCAGCTCTTCTGCTGCACTCCTCTGAAAATGTTACTCTCAACGCTCGCAATGCCAATGGTGACGTAACAGGAAGTTTGTCCGTAGGTATGAGACATACGAAACATTTATTAGTTGATGATTTTCTGTTTAATGAAGTGGGTCACACAGATCATGCATGAGTTAAGAGCACAGCTGCAACATGAAACAGCATTCACAACCTATTTTACATTCATAATGTGACATATTTAGGAGAGAAACTGGATATTTAATGATAATAAATGTCTGTCTTTTGGTAAAAAGTGTGATGTCAGTCTACATTCTCTCCTCATCTGTTTCTGTTCTCAGGTCCCAGTCAGGCGGAGGGTTTTGGCCAACACTTCAACATCAGCTCAAACCATGATGAAAATTTATTTTATGCAGATGGAAATGGAGCCGTTGTGGGAAAAGGAAAGCTCCGTGTAACAGGTGAGCCTGAAAGAAGACCTGTATAATGTGCAGAAAAAGATGATCTGCTATGTGTGAGTATTAATAGTATTGTTATAATGATAGGAAGTAAATTGTTTACAATGTTGCACTTTATTGTGTTATTAATAAATATTTGCAGTAAGTATGTATGAAGAGCCAAGTTAGTATATTTGAACATATGAAACAGTCACTTTAACACAGTGGTTAAAACTGAGATTTTGTAATCAACAGCTCTGGCCTCAACAACACATATCCAGTATTTCAACATTCACAATGGGTTTACACACTACATTAAATATTAATACTTCATCCAAACTAGCCTAAAGCTATTTCGATTTTTTGTTCTGCTTAGGTGAATTTCATGAAACCTGCCAAGAAGACCATTTTTTAGTTCATTTTTCACCCCAAAATCAAAAGAAGGAATTATATTTTAAAGAATGAAGGCTGTTTCAGGACCTTTAGGTTATTTTCTGTTATTGATTTTTTTTTTTTTTTTTTGCCAATTTAGCAAATTTCCTTGTCAAGTCTTATTACTGTAATGTGAAAAAAAATATTTATTTAAATTGTTCATTGCTTATGCATGAATGTGGTATTCATTGCACTATCTTAAATATATGCTGAATTTAACTGAAAAATAATTGTATTGGAAATAAAGTCACAATGCAGAAAAGTAATGGTACAAAAATATATATATGTTTGGGCAGGTCCAGAGGGCGCTGTCTTTGAGCATTCTGTTAGGACTCCTCTGGTCAAAGCAGTACTCAACAAAGAGCTGAAGTAAGTATACACTAAATAATTAATAGCATTATCTCTTCCCATACAGATTGCCTATACACATTACTTTTTAAAATAAAGCCAACTATCTTAAAAACTTTAAAATAAATGATTTTTATATGTTGCTCCAATTTTGTCTCTGCATATGCTGATATATTTGTTTGTTTTTTTCTTGAAAACATTCTTGCTTAAAAATGTCAGCCCATTAAAAGTAATTGTACTAAGTATAAATAACTTTTATAGAAGTTTCCAACAGGGCATTAATCAGCTGTGATCTTTGATGACTAAGACCTGAGTCACACTGACAAAGGCATCTGGTTGTCAACAAAAGATTAATTCTTTTTCTTCTTCAAAAATGACTTTCCCAGATATAATGACCACAGTCATACTGTTTCCTTCCAATTTCCATGTATGAATCAAACTGTTGAATTTGAGAGTATTTTGTGGCCATCTTGTGTCTAAACGATGTATTGCACTGCTCAGTAACTATGCATTCCCCTATCATTTAAGACTGGAGTCTCCAACACGCTCTCTCAGCATGGATGCCCCAAAAGGCGTTCACGTCAAAGCTTTGGCTGGAAATGTTGATGTGACAGCACATTTTAACATTCTGCTACACTCGACTACAGGACTGGTAAGCAGGCCTGTCTGTGATTTTCAAACTTTGATCTAGCATAGGCTAACTGAGGTGAGGACTGTGAGGACTTTTGATTGTTGTGTTTTAGCAAATCTGAGCACAGTCCAAGACACTAACATCTCTGGTTTGAACACGTGAGACTACTTGTGTCTATATATATATATATATACACACACACTATATTGCCAAAAGTATTGGGACACCCCTCCAAATAATTGAATTCAGGTGTTCCAATCACTTCCATGGCCACAGGTGTATAAAATCAAGCACCATGCAGACTGTTTCTATAAACATTGGTGAAAGAATGGCTTGCTCTTAGAAGCTCAGTGAATTCAAGTGTGGTGCAATGCAAAGCGTCAGATGCAGTGGTGTAAAGCACGCCGCCACTGGACTCTAGAGCAGTGGAGACGTGTTCTCTGGAGTGACGAATCGCTTCTCTGTCTGGCAATCCGATGGACGAGTCTGGGTTTGGCGGTTGCCAGGAGAACGGAACTTGCCTGGCTGCATTGTGCCAGGTGTAAAGTTTGGTGGAGGGGGATTATGGTGTGGGGTTTTTTTTTAGGGGTTGGGCTTGGCCCCTTAGTTCCAGTGAAAGGAACTCTTAATGCTTCAGCATACTGAGACATTTTGGACAATTTCAGTTTCCTGTTCCAACATGACTGCGCACAAGTGCACAAATCGAGGTCCATAAAGACATGGATGAGCGAGTTTGGTGTGGAGGAACTTGAACGGCCTGCACAGAGTCCTGACCTCAACCCAATAGAACACCTTTGGGATGAATTAGAGCGGAGACTGTGAGCCAGGCCTTCTTGTCCAACATCAGTGCCTGACCTTACAAATGCGCTTCTAGAAGAATGGTCAAAAATTCCCATAAACACACTAAAAAAAAAAAAAAGCCTTCCCCAAAGAGTTGAGGCTATTATAGCTGCAAAGGGTGGGCCAACTCCATATTAAACCCTACGGATTAAGAATGGGATGTCATTAAAGTTCATGTGCACGTAAAGGCAGGTGTCCCAAAACTTTTGGCAATATAGTGTGTGTGTGTGTATATATATATATGTTATGTTTAAAGATCAAGGCAAATTTGATTTCTCATGTCATGACAACTTTAAATAATCTTTATTTAATTTAAAGTTAATATAAAGTGTTACTCATCATTTCATTAAATACCTCATTATTAGGGTTTTTCTGTATGTTTCAGCTGGTCTTGGAAGCTGAATCTGTTCGTCTGCCGACATTACCTGTGGGAAAAGCCAGAACTTCAGGTGATTCTCAGGGAATGTACGACATGTTTGAAGTGTGCGTTTGTCCCAGTGGTAAGCTGTTCCTCTCCAACGCTGGCGTCTCCTCGACCTGCAGTGAGCACCAGGACTGCTGAATGAGCTTCTGTCTGTGACACCTACAGTAGAAACCAATCTCCCACAGAAACAAGTACTTGACATTGTCTCTGGACAAGGTACAAAAAATGCCACACTAATTTAGTTACAAAATGTGTCATGTTACTGAACAGTTTTTCCCAACCCCGGTCCTGGAGTACCACTAACACTGCACATTTTTGTCTCTTTTTTCTGACACCCCCATCTGAGGTCTTGTGCAGCATGCCAATTTGCATACTATCCGTCCTAAACAGCATTCAAATTAGAATTAGTGTGTCCCAAATCATAGTATGTTGAAATGAGTATTATGGATGATCTACTTTTTCCAGTTAGAATCCGAAGTGCAGATCTGTGCACACATTTTAATGGCTAATATTGTCCTCAACCCATTGCGCGTTGGAAGAGAATTTGTTTAGAACTAAAAAAAAAAAAATGAATAAAATGTGTTAAAACTACAAACATTTAGATAAAAGGGTTTGAGTGATTGATAATCAGTATCTAACCTGATGAAAATATATTTATTCAGTGTTATCCACATTATATTTCATCTGCAACAGCATTGTGAACTTTGAAGATATGATTGGTAATTAACTTTTAAATGTATCATTATGCAAACACACGAGAAGATTCTCTGCATGAAAGACCCACAACTGGCAGATCAACGTGCATTTCTCTCTGATATGGTAGGAAATTAAATTAAACACAATGTGGAGGATTTTAACTGTGACAAGATGATTGACAGGGCAGTGGTTTAAATGGTGACAGGATACATGTAACAGAGACAGAGCTGTCCATTAAAGACGCAATTATGACAAAGTAGTTTGTCTACTATTCTGCTACACACTCAAAAGTATGTACTTTTTCTTAAAAAAAACTACATACTTTTAGGGCATACTATAAGTAGGCAAATTGGGATGCATTGGGCCAAAGGCGGGCATGCTAGTGCGTGCCAGGGCTGGTCGCGTTTCCACTGTCACTTCCGGGGCTTGATCGTGCCTCTTCGGTGCTTCCTCGATGCCAAAGGCATGGGTTTTTCGGCCCGCCGAAAACCTTGGTCCAAAACGGGCCAGCTGGGGCTTGAGGCGCGGTCGAGGTGAAAGGCGGAGCTAATCGTAGTCAGGTGATGGTCTACACGCTAAAATGGGTTGGGTTGTGTGACGTTTGATCAAGGGAGGTGTGTTTAAGGGCGGTTTTTAGATCAGCGCTGCGGAGCTAGCGGACCGACAGTGGAAACGCAACTTGATTTTGGCCTTGGTGCCTAAGGTCTGTGGCCATAGGCCCAGCCTGGCACGCTGTTAGCCCTGGCTCGCACTGGCCAGACAGTGGAAAAGCGGCTATTGTGAATTTGTCCATCGGGCAGCCGAATTCTCCAATGAATTTGTCTGGGGGATGAGAAAGAAATGTACCCACGGCAACAACTTAAAAGTAGCCCATTTCCACAGGAAAACCACGGACTTGGCAACACTGGCTTGTGACACTCCAGGAACAGGGTTGGGAACCACTAGTACTGAATATTAGCCTAGAGCAGGGGTGGGCAACTCTGGCCCTAGAGATCCACTTTCCTAATCAAACACACCTGAGCAAGCTAATCAAGGTCTTCAGGTCCTACTAGAAAGTTATAGGCAGGTAAATTTGTTCAGGGCTGGAGCTAAACTCTGCAGGAAAGTGGATCTCAAGGGCTAGAGTTGCCCAAGCCTGGCCTAGAGGGATGTTTATCTGTCTGGTTGGGGTTTCACCAAGATAGGGAAGATGAAGTGTATAGTATATACAACAAGCTCTCATAGCAATTCATAACTATTTTATGTTTGGTGGTTAATCAGTATGTATTTGTACGATCTCATTTGTATGTTTCTGTACAATCTGCTTATGCCCCTCTGACTGTTAGGTTAGGTTTAGGGGTGGACCTTTTCCGCAAAAAAAAAGTACAAATCACATTGTAGGAATTCATGCAAAATCACCACCCCACAAGATAGTTACGTTTTCTCATGAGATCAGGTTGATATACACTAGTTTATACTGTACATGGAATAAAATGTTTTATTTTTCTGTTATGTAAAATTTTTCAAAATTAGGCTGGGCAATAAAGGGGCTGGTCAACAGCTGACATCCTATGCAATATAATTTTGAGGTGCAATAACCAAATTCTGTGTGTTGAATATCAGCTAGTTATTGTTTAAAGATGCACTCATTAATAGATAAATTGATTATAACATAAAACATACTGAGATGGTCGTGCCTTGAGCTCCATTGAGGGTTATAATATATGCTTCTGTAAAATAGCAGAATTCCCACTGAAGAACTACACTACCCACAATCCCAAAGCAGTGGCACTGAAGCACCAAATCCCACTTTGATGAGGCATTGTGATATAATCAAATTTTATTCTCTGGCATGTGTTGTTGTAAGATATGAAGTGCTCTTGGATTTTGAATTTTATACGCAGTGGTTTGATATCATATTTGGCATCTCCATTTATTTAGTTATCAAGAACGCTAAATAATCCCTATGGCAGCTTGAAACATTGGGATTTGTGTTTCTTTTTTCCAGAACTGTTTTGCGTATGTACTGTAATGCAATGGTGAGAGTGATAATTTGTATATATATTAGCAGGGGATCTTTACATTTATACATCAGTTGTATATTCTATTTTGATTGATGTATTTTTTTCCAGCAGGTAAACTGTCATATTTTCAGATTTACATATTTCAAGTGAATAACTGCAATACTGATTGTTGAATGATTAAGGTTTACAATCAAACATGCATGAAAAAGTGTAAATTTGTTTTTTCACATGAAACGTTTCAATGTTTGATATCATTTCATTCAAACTAACCAAAGAAATCAAACTTAACAGAATGTTTTGTGTCCAATAAATATATATATAAAAAGGTAAAATAGACTATTATTTCCTGATATTATGACTTGCTGCATATGGATATCAGATACACTTAAAGCAGGATCATTTTTTAAGAATAAATATTTGTCCATAATTTACGAAAAGTAATATATCTTGATTATTGAACATATGCACAAACCAATATTCTGAAACTCAAACTTACAGAGCTGTATTATGACATTATGAGACTGAGACAAACGACAAAATGTATTTGTCAAAACAATATAGTAGCCAGTGTTTAATTTCAGTCTTTCTCACAGTTAAACAAAGGAAATGAATGAAAAACATCATTTACATTGAGCACCATATGAGCATCTATGTTCCTCTTACACAAATTTCAGAGAACTTCATGCAAAAAATTCTCAGCAGTAGAGGACAAGAGGTTCCCATTGTAAATAATAGAAAATACATATTTAATCAATGTGATTCTGAGGAAATACGCATGATGTATGATGTGTACAGCCATAGCAGTTAACTGAGATGTCAAGTTTCTAGAGAAAATGTCATTTTAAATGGTACATTTTTTAAATAGTAATATGTGCTAAAACTAAACCCACCAATATCCTCAAATGGGAAATAAAAAAGTTCTGTTGCACCCCTAGCCAACAATGTATATATGTATAGTTCAGTTGAGATAAAGGTGATTGTAAAATTATGGAATAAATTTCATTCTTGCATACTATAAATCTTGCAACAAGACAGAAAATTGCACCGGTAAACACTTATGAACCTACTGTCATATTACATCTTATGATGTAATTTATAATCTTTTAAATATTTTTATTCAATGTTTAATGTCTAGGTTATGCACTGATATCAATATCACACTTAGATTGAAAGGAGCATGTCAATTACCATATGGATTTGCCAGCTGACAAAACTTTGTATGCACAATATATGATTTACTGGCACATGACTGATAAAGATCCTATAAAGGAACCGTGAGCTGATTGACCTGCTTGATTGCACAAGATAACTTTTCAGGTGTCATTCATTCAAATTCCTGCAATCACTCACAGTGATATTTACATAAAAGTGCAGTGCAACTCATGCTAATAAATCACAATACCGTCAACTTATTGACTACGGCAGGAAAAATACATTTCTAGAAAAGATAAAAAAGCAGCATTGGTATTCATTATGTACAAAGGAACAACAATAATTCATAAATGTAGTTAAAATAATAAAAGGTATTTCTATGCTTTTGAACATTATGTACACTGCTGCATGTTAAATATAATAGCGTACACTTTCTTTTTTTAGGCTCAGGCAACCTTTCAGAGAAATGGAGCGAATATGTACGCAATAATAAGCATGGGTCACAGCATCAGAGGTGGCACTGTTAAAATAAAAATGCCAGCTAGATACATAATTTTACTTTTAAAAAGTCTGTTATAACTATTATATTATTTACTGGTCTATATTGCACAACCACCGCTTTGTTGATTTATCTGTTAGTGTTTTCATTGTCTAATGCTGACATTCAGATTTTTTGCTGGACAAATGTCTCAAGTTTAATGATTATCCGAGCTGTACATTCCATTACCCTCATTGCTACTTCTGAAGTGTACCTGTCATTGGGAATCTGAGGGAAGGGTAACAGGTCAGGGTAGCGAGTTCTCAGGCTGTCCACGCCATAACCCTCCAGGATGTTTACATCCTTGGCCAACCCTGTTAGCTGGGAGCTGTATTCCTCTACCTTCTGCGCAAGTGCTGTGGGCTTCACATCTTTGTCTGATTTTCCTCTGACTGCATAATCTGCTGCAATTAATGCAAGCTTTGTTGCCAGGTAGCATTTGAAACATACCCATTCATTGGCATTTTTATGAAGGTCATTTCTTGCAGCAGAAAAGTTGGCTCTTGCTTGCCTTAACCACCGCCGTGCCTCCACAGGGTTACCAACAGACTTGAATGATGGTGGTACAAAGAAGCGATTTGAGTGCGATGTGCCTGAATAGCTAGTAAACTGTTCTCGGAACTGCTGTTTTTCCGATTTATGGCTTGTTGCTTCTTGGTTCCATGATGTGTAAAATCTCTGAAATGAGAATTTCTCTGACTGGAATCGAGAGGAAGATGCAGAGAAAGGTCTCCTTGATCCTCTATCACTGGTCTGCTCTGCCTGTGTTTGCTTCTCCATCCTGCTGATCTCATTCTGTAGGTGCTTAAAGACTTCTGTAGCGATATCAAGATTCTCTGCATTTTTGTCAGGGTGCCACTTCAAGTATAAGCGCCGGATAATCTTCTTGCGTTCGGTTTCAGAAAGTTTCCAAGCTTGTTCTATTACTGAGGTAACTTCTTTTAGAATTTCTGGTAATGCATTGAGTTTTATCTTTTTGGGGGACGCCTTTGTTGGAGGAGCCCTGTGATTTTCCTTTCCAGGAAATATTGGTGGGACCATTCTGGCACGAGGGGAATGACCTTCCGAGGGGCTTGTTGGAGTTGGTGTGCCATCCCGAATATGGGTGCTATCATCCTGTCTAGAAAATTTATACAGATCAAGAGAGCTCACAATTTTGTACTCACTGTACCCAATGTCAATTTGAAAGCACTTGCCGAGGACACTTGGACTTTCCTCCTCCTCTCGTTCCACTTCTTGAACGATGATAGCGTATGTGTAAGTTGGCTGGTAAGTGCCTAAAATATCACCTCCTTCTGAATCTACCAAGTAACCAACATACTCTCCAGGATAAAAGACATTCATGGGGTCCATGAGCAGTAAATGATGTATCTCGGCAGGTATGGGTGTACCAGGTAGTGGTAGCTCTAGCTTTGAGGGCTCAGTTGTGTCATACTTGACACCAAGGTTGTCTAGCTTCTCTGTTATTCTGTAGATGTCATTGCATCCCAACATAGCAATAAGATAGGAGGTGTCAGAAATCAGGTTGTCTGTAGCTGACTTGAGGGTCATTGCCAAGGCAAGAAGAAAATTAATGTCTTTGCTGTCAGAATGCTGAATGTAGAGGTGGATAACAGATGTTCCATACCTTTTAAGAAAGGCAAGAGTTTCACTGCGGCTGTGGGGAATTGGGCTACAGCCTTTCACTCGCAATGTTGTCTGTAGTTTCTCAAAGCAAGACACTTTTAAGCCCTCACACAGTGCTTTGCATAACCGTATTGCTTTCTCCTCATTCACCATGTATGCATTCTCATTCTCATGTTTCATGATCCTAATTAATCCAGTGATAAACTGCTCTGAAGACAGGAGCAATTGAAGTCGTCCCTGCAGGGAGCAAAGGGCACCAAATTGGCACATTTTTGGAGAGTCTTCATCAAGTTGTTCCTCCAAGATACTACTCAGGAGCCTGGGCCTCATCTTCTGTGGAAGCAACATGATCAGCTTTGTGTGGAAGGCATGGTCTTTGCCTAGGTAACACTGGCTCATGTCAACTAGCATCTGAACACCAACATTACCCTGAATTCGGCTCTTGTAGTGTGGTGCATCATCAAAGACCAATGTGTTTGATTTGGCCAATCGTCCATCATGACTCGGAAGATAAAATGTTAAATCTCTGAGATTATCAAGGTCTTTACGGACCTGTACTGGGTCATTCTGAAGACTTTTGAATAGCCCTGAGACAGTTCTTTTCACTGTTCTCATTTCATTTGGGTCAAGCTGCTTGCCTTCTGAAATTCTATAAATCCGACACAAAACTTCAACATATTGTTTTGTTGAAACAATGTCTTCCGTTCCCAACAGTTTGAAAAGTTGGTGAAATGTACCGAGCTCGAGGGGAAGTTTATACAAGTAGGGTTTGAAGTCAGATTCATTGTCCAAATTAATGACAACCTCCTCTGGTTTAAGGAGTTTCCAACCCTCCTCAACCATGACAAAGGCTACTCCTCGTAACTGAAAGCGGAATTCATGTTTATCTGCATTCAGAAATTCATAAATGCTTCTCAAGACCTTGTTTCGTGTTTTCACCGTGTCATCATCCAAGTTTGTAATGCTACATATGTTTTTGCAATTGCTAATGACCTTTTCCAATGGTGGGTCCACGTTAACATTTAACATGGTCAAAATAAGATCAAGCTGCTCCTGGCTGGCAAGTGTGTTTCCTTCTTGGTCTTTTATGCTTGCTGGGGTGGCCCTTTCTGGTAGTATAGGACAAGATGTCCACAACAACTGCATGATATCAGTTTGTTTGAACTTTGGATTTACTTGAGATCCATTAAAGCGAATTAGAGGGACATTGCCATTCATTTCTTGGTACTGAGCGTGAAGGCGAACAAGCTCCGCTGGTGCACGCTCTGGGCATAGGAATGGTATCATAGAGAGTTCTTTGAGGAATGCTCCATCAAACAGATCTGTTCTCTCATTGAAAATGTGATTTAGGAGTACATCTACAATGGTCTGAACTTTTTCCTTGGACCAGTTCTCTGTATGAGCTTTAATGCTGATCTCTTTTGCAAACTGTAGAACTTGCTGTTGAGATACTACGTATTTCAAGCCGATGCTACGTAGGAATGCTATCCATGAGGGTAAATAGGATGTCCCACTTTTTGGCTTTGACACCTGCTCAATTTTTCTGAAGAAATCATTGGGAATAAAGGCTTTTTGTGGAAGCATTACTTCAAACACTTTAACTGTTTGATCAAAGAAGGCTTTGGCAGGTTTCAGTCTATTGGTGGAGTCATGAATGAAGGACAGAGCTTCTAGTTTTTCAAAGAGCTGATCCTTGATGCTGATTGGCTCCTCCATTGCCAATAACCTCTCCTTCAGATAGATTACATGTTGGATTTTGGCATCATGTGATAAAATGTCAAATTTTGGAATGATATGATTCAGGTACACCTCAAGGTCATCAATTGGTTTGACCCCAAGAAAGCTGTAGAGTTCTTTCAGCTGTGGGCTGTCAGTGAGAAAGGCTGAGGATGTATTGTGTGCCCACTTTTCAATGTCGGCAGAGGGAATGCTCTTTGTGAGAACATAGCATGCTCCAAAGTTTGCAATGCAGATGTACCGGCCACTGACAGCTTTGTAACATGGCAACAGTTTCAGGCATTGTACATCATCCTGGGTCAGATTAGTCAAATTGCAGTTGAAGTACAACAACAGTGCTTCAAAGTCTTTGTCTGTCAAACTTGCTGTTTTGAATGCTGAATTCTGGATCATATACTCAAGTGCTCGAAGTATGCTCGAAGGATTGTCTATATTTGCTGTATGCTGGGCCAACAGAGGCAAGACAGGACTCTCTTTGGCACATATTTTATTCACAGCCAATTGAAAGCATCCTCCCTTCATCAGGGTATGAAAGACTTTGTCATTTTGTCCATTTGGAAAGATGGCTGCAAAGATTAAGCTCAAGGGTAACAAAACGTCATGCTCTGGCACAACCAATTTGTTTCCTGACACCATAAATTTGATTCCTGGAAGAAGTGCCCAATCCTTCAAGATGTCCAGAATGGTCTCAAATTTAGGTTTGATCTCTGTCTGGTCATCCTTGGTTGCAAGTTGTTCACTGATAAAGTGCCATGCACTCTTAAGCCAAGATTCAGTAGGGAAGTTCTCCTTCCATTTTACAGAGGTCCTTGTTCTGCACTCTCGGGGAAGTACAGATCCCAGAAGATCTCCAAAACTGCTTATGTCAAATGTCTTTGCCACACCTGCCTTTAGAAGGATGTTACTGTACCTTATGTACAGTGTGTGCATGAAAAGCTCCTTCCTTGATGCAATAAGCTCATGATGAGTGGTCAGAAACTTTGGATGTCTGGAGTCAAACACTTGGAGAATGTTGTCCATTGTCATCAGCAGTGGCAACCCCTCTATGTTTATGTCATTTTCCTCCACATCTTTAAAGCAGTAGTCAACCAGCAGTTTTAGACCATGGAACAGCTTGAAATTGGACTGCTGCAGTCGACATGGTAGCTTTCCAACTTGGCAAGATGTGTCTGGAGACGAGAATGTAAGCAGGAAGCTGCGAACATCCTCGGGTGTCACATAGTTGACTGGAATCCCAGCATCTTCTAGGCAGAAGTACAGACTGGCTGTCTCATCGCAGCTGTAGATTAGGTTGAAGCCAACATCCAGGAGCATGGCCTTCATTCTATAAACATTTTCTGCCACAGATTTTCTTGTGGTTATGTTATACTCTGTGTTTTTAAGATGCTGCAACTCATCCTGAAGTAAGTTGTCAAAGAAAGCTCGGCCTTTGGTTGAGCTGGAGGTGTTCACCCAGGAGATGTATATTGCAGAGTGCATTTCAGAGTTATCAATGTGGGGTGCTCTCACAACAGGGAGTAGTCTTTTCAAGTCTACATGAATACAAAGGTAGATTGCCTTTACCAAACAATACCAATCTGGTTGAATGTCCAGTCTGTTTACAGGAAAGATAGACAAAAATTTTCTCAAAATATCCCTGACAACATGAATTGGGGTTCCTTGAAATATTGTCATAGTGGGGTCAGGGCCTGGAAACAGCCGACGTTTCAGTTGAATTAGCAGTTCTACACATGCAGGAGCGATTAGCACTTTCATTAGATTGTTGTTCCAGTCGCTCCTCACACCAACTCCATTGTCATCCCTCCACAGATTTCTTCTGGCAGAGTCTAAAGCAAAATGGCCATTCACATGGAAAGGCAGGCCCGTCTCCAGAGAAAGTGGAAGAAAACAGAAGGCTCTGTGTGGTTTTTTGTAGTTGTGGCTGGTGCATGCTGCAACACCACCACGTGGAAAGAGTGTTATGTCCTCATTTTTGTGAGCTGAAATGACACTCTTGGATACCTTCTCTATGTCAGAAAATCCAGATCTGTTGCATATCAGCCAGGTCGTAGAATTACCATCTGTGTCTTCTATGTCCATTGTGTAGGTAATCTGTTGCACTGGAATTTGAGCCAGCTGTTTTTTCTTGGAGACACTGTCCAGAACTGAGGCATGAAATTGCTTGCGTTTTAGTCGATCACCATCTGAGATTTTCGCTGTCACAGAATAAAGAGTTTTTAAATCCCCAGTTCCATTCTCAATTTCACATATGGAAATTCTCTCCATGTGATTCAAAAACATGAGAAGTTCTGAACCATCCGTTCGTATTTTATCAAGGAAATTTTGAACCATTCTGTCTGAAGCAGGTGCTGAGCTGATCTCTGAGATTCTGGCCATTTCTACATTTCGTATGGGAAATCTGAACATTGTGCTGCGTTCCAACTTGAAGTGATTTCCTAGGTATAAGTTAAGTACATCAGAAAACTGGGATCTGAAGTCTGAATCCAAATCTCTAAACATTCTTCCTGGACTGACAGATGTTGCTCCAGGAGCATAACGGGCATGTGGATCGAAGATGCAGAGAATGTCATTATTTGAGATAAAAGACGGGCAATCAGTAATGTGATACACTGAGTTAAATCCAATGCCATATTGCCCAGTCTTTCCAGGGTTTGCCTCTTTGGTGCCCCTTCCGAGATTCTGGATCCCCCTAATATCATCCTCTGTAAATGGTTGATTGTTGTACACACAGAGTGATGGGCCTTGCATGGGAACCCATTTGTCATCAAAGATTCTGTCAGTTGGGTGGGTCCTGGGATCAAAGACAAAGTATATTTCTGTGGCTTTTGCATCATCTGCATTCTGTAGGAGCTCTTTCAACATCTCCTTCTCTGATGGATAAGCATTGAGGATACTTTTTATTCTGCTGGTAAGCTTCTCCTTCTGCCCAAACTCACTTCCAAGGGTAGTAAAACAGATGTTTGAGGCATATCTTTCTAAGGCTTTGTGACGTTTTGGAATTGTCCCCAACTTTACTGCCACCTCTCTTGGAATATCACCATGGCAATATTTAACGGTTGTGTCCCTGACTTTAATCCAAGGACAGTCATTATAACACAGTGATTTCGATGGCTGTAGTGTGAAATTGCTATCAGGTAGAAGAATCTCCCCATAGTTGCTTTGGCAGAATTCTTGATTTTTGTCTCGGATCAAGCTCCATATTCCCTCACTAATTATTCTACGAGACAGTTGAAAGTTTTCTTCAGTAAGAGGTTTTCTCCCACATTCATTCTTTATCAGCTGTAAAATCTCTGAGAATGTTTCAACAGTGAAACTCGGCTGAACGCCAACATTTTCAAAAAGTTCCCGACAACTATTTCTGTACTTGTTGGGAAGCTGGTAAAGGTATGGAGCAGCATCAAAGTTTAAGTGAAATGCTACTTTTGATGGTTCCACGTATGTGTTCTCGACTAGAATTGAGGAGAATGTTTTTAGCTCCTCCATGATTTCCTCTTTCGCAGCACTGGACTGTAGCAACTCTTCATAGAGATACTTGTAGCAAGCATTGGTTATGTTCTCTTGATACAGAGTCACACCATCAAAGGATTTTGAGAGCTCTTTCAGCTGGTTGATGACTAATGAAACCATTGGTTTTTTTATCAATCCAAGAAAGTCTTTCACAGCCAGTGAGATAGGACCACATCCTTTAAAGGAAGGGGAATTTTCATTCAGAATAGGCTTCATTAAACACACAGTGTCCTGATGGTCTGTTGTAAAAAGCTCTTTTGCCGAGAACATGGTAGATTGGGAGAAATTGTTTCCATGCCATGGAAGTGAAAATCCAGCTGGCTTTGTCAAGAATGGAAGGAACTTAATATTTTGTAATTTGGTAAGATACTGATTTGCTGCTGGATCTCTCATTTTTAGTTTTTCATCAATTAGACTTAGGATTATACTGCTCCTGTGGCATGCAAGCGTGTGGTCATTTTCATTTAGAGCCAATACAGACTCAGCCCGTTCAATCAAGTCTTCCCATGAAAGGTCATCCTTGACCATACCCAGCTGCACTAACTTCACCAAGCATACTGGATTGATATAGTCTCTTAAACTTCCTTCAGGGAACCTTCCATCTTCACTGTTGTACAGTTTGGCTACTCTGCCCTCTGGATGTATGAGTCGAGATGGCAAAACAAGCTTCTGTGATGGTCCTGAACATGGAATGCATGGGGTTTCCCTCAGTATGGATGCAAAATCCTCAAGTTTTTCATTGAGTACATAATACATCAGAGGGTCACGTAGTTCCTTATCTATGTCTTGGATATGAGGGAAGAACACATCTGAGAAAAACTGTGTCTCTGTCAGGGTGTTCTCCATTAATTTCCCTTTACAGCCAGCATCATCAAAGCCTTCCTTGACCCAGTCTGGCAGTTCAACAGCACAGAGATCTTGGGAACCACTCTTTCTGAGGTATTTCAAGAATATCTTGAAGGCAGCAGAACCAATGTCTGGTCTGCAAAGCAAAGTGTCATCCAAAAACCGGACATCCTTGATTGACACCCAGGTTTTTCCATCGGAAAAGACTTTTGCACGGTCATCATCAACACCTTTGGCTATTTCTTGATAAACCCCTTGACAAATCAGACTGAAATCATCATGGACAACTCCAGGGTCAGGCCAGGCTGCATAATAGCTGTAGTCCAATAATTCCCCATTTTCTGACATTGACCTCAGCATATTAAGTGCAGCCAAGTATGCTTGGACAATCACATGTCTCATAAAAATGGAGTTCCATTGACCTTTTGTGTCTGTCTTCCAGATCTCTTTGCGATTTGATGTGACAGCAAAGCAACCATTTATGTGCACAGGTAAGCCAGTTTTGATTCGAAGGGGTAAGTAGCAGAAAACTTCCCCGATTGGTGTTGCACTTGTCTTTACAGTCCATTTTCTATTGTCTTCTTCAGAGAGCAGCACTGCTATGCCTCCACATGGAACCAGACCAAGGCGTTTTCCACTATCACTCAAGGAGAACTTCAGAGCTTCTGTCACATCCATGCACGAGCAGATAAGCCAGTTTGTATTTTCCACTCCTTTCTGTGGCATGTCATCTGTAAGTCTCTTAGTTTGTGTGCCTTTAGCTGCCATCTCAAAGTAGGATGAAGGATCCTCTTCAGAACCTCTGAACAGTGGGGACTGAAGATCAACAATGCGTCTGAAGACATTGTGGAACTCCTCCACTACAATTCTGATGATGCAACCAGACTTAGGTACCTCTGCTGGCACTCTGCTGGTGGCTGCAACTTTTTTCATGACTTTGGCAGCAGATTTCAGAATACTTAGTGGACCATACGCTGCTTTGGAAGACCACACACTCTTGTTGATCGTGACCACATCTTGCGCAGCAGCAGGGTTTGGTTCCTCGCATTTCAAATACTTCAAGACCATTGTTCCAACATGCTGCGTGAAGAGAATGAGCCGATGACCACAGATACTAAATTCATCTACAAGAGAGTAGATGTCAGTGGTATTGTAGTAAATACTGCTGATTTCACTTACAGATGCCTCCTGCTCAGTTCTGAAAGGAAGTCTGAAGAGGGTCCCATCATACTTGTAAGGGCACTCTAGCGACAGAGGAAGCTGACAGTTAAATACATTGATGAAAGGTTTGAACTGATTGGGAAACTTCCGTAGCCGTTTCTGCTGTTTGCTCCAGTTGATTTTGATGCCTGGATTTGACTTGTCTCTAATGTGTTTGCTGATGTGATTGATGTTGGGATCAAACATGATCATGAATTCTCTGCTCATGATAATGGGTATGTCAGTCACATGATAAACAGAGTTGAAGCCTAGGCCAAATTTGCCCACTTTGTCAGCTTCACATCTTTTCATGGATCCACCCAGCCTGGTTATATTAAGGAAGTCTGTATCAGAGAAAACAGAATTGTTGAAGGACCACAAAGCTGAGCCATGACAAACAATCATGCCAGGGTCGAGCAGATTTTCTCGGATTTCAAGATTCTTGCGCATGTCAATCAGGAAACTACACTCAGTGGCATTTGCATCGTCAGCATTCTGCAAAAGCTCTTTGAAGATATCTGCCACTGATGGATACTCCTCTAGAATGTTCTTTATTCTCACAGTTAGAGGCTCTCTTTGGCCTGACTGTTCAAACCCAAGATTCTCTGGGTTAATCAATCTTGTGCTCAAACATGGAACTTTTAACCATTCAGCAGTTTTCATTGGAATGTCATCATGGACAAGGATGATAGGCTCTGAAACATCATCTAACAAGTCATTCAAATCCTCTACTTTGATGTCACAGTATGTGCATTCGTGGATAGGTTTCATAACCAGTTTACTTGGATCTTTGTGGTAAAGAATGGGTACATGCATGTCAGTATCTACTGATATTTGACTGCTGTAAAGCCACCGTAAGATATTTATTAGGAGTAGGATATTGCGTTTGCTTTCTTCTTTTGTCATCTCCCTCTCACTCCTTTGCCTGATCGTTTTGACAACATCAAACACATGGCTGGGAACAACTTCTTCAATAGAGCCACAGAATTTAAAGAGCTTGTTGAATTTTGCAATAGTCTTTGGTAATGAGTACAGGTAAGGCTGGAGGTCCAAATCTGATATGGGCTTTAAAACTGTGTGTCCAGGAGAAACAAAGGTTTTCCCTGTCCAAACCCAGTCAAAGGGCAGAGACTTGACAGCTTCCCTTGCATCCTCCAAATGAGCTTGCATGAATTCATATATCTCAAACAAGATCTGCTGAAACTGATACCAGTCCTCAGTGGTAAACGCTTGGGATCTGTGCCAGTCATTTACTGCTTTCAAATGCTGGAGCACTTGCTCAACTTGAGGCTCTAATGTCAACTTCAGGGCTTTTTTCATGCCAGCAGAGGTACGTTCCACCAGGGAAACTGAAGAGCCAACAAGCACAGCATGAGAAATGTCACACATTTCAGAAAGAGAGGAAATATTGCAAGAATCACCTCTCCAAGCAAGTGACTTTGGGTAATTCAGAGGTCTGTCTTTACAAACGGGTACCCATTTCAATTTTTGCAGGTTTGTCTGAACCTCAGAGGACTTCACCAACTTTGTCTGTTTGTTTAGGATAGTAAGGAGTGTTTTTGCCTTCATTAAAATGGGATCCCATTCTGGTTCGCTATTCCCTTGCAACTCCTCAATTTTTCTGGCAACCTGAAGCACATCCTTTTCACTGAGCTGAACCTCATTTTTTAGCCCCAGTTGCCTCAGTGAATGAAGGACATCAGGAGATGATGTATACTCATCTGGGGGAAACCTTATCTTTTCTTCCATGAAGAAAAGGTTCTGCAAAATCTCCAACTCTGGATCAAAAAAGTCTGTTGGTGAATGAGGTTTTTCCGAAGAGGTATAAATAAACTTCAGTGAAGAAAGCCAACTAATTACTGCCTTGTTCTCGTTCTTCAGAGAAGACAAATGAGTAAGAGCCCAGATCATGATTTTTGTGACTTCCTCTTTTGTGTAGAATCCTTTCTCAATGTCCTGAATAATCACCTTTAGACATTCAGTGCTTTTCACCTGCTCAATGTTCAACAGCTTTATTAGACGGATGGTTGCCTGATCAATGCACTCAACTACATTTATGGACAGTTTCACATCTAATGGATGCTTGGCAGTATGATGTAATACTCTGGCTCCTTTCAATAAGGTAAAAGGTGAGGGATCTGTTTTTGACTTCTGTCCAGCTTTGTCAAAGATGGGAAGCTCTTGGATTATGCGTTTCTCTTTTTCGGTGACATCAGTAAGACCAGCTAAAAAACCTCTCAAGGCAATCTTCTGCTTTACAGAGAGAGATGAAACTTGGCTTGCTAATCTCTGGGATGAAGATCTGTCCATAATTTGCAGTAAGGTGCTTGGTGTTGACTGGTGAATGTAATTTTTCAGGAGTGGATGCTGTAAGGAGGGATCAAGCTGTTTCAAGATAACACAACCAAGCTTCTTCATGACTTCAAGTAAGTCTTCCGAAGGAGGGCCCTCTTCCTCATTTACAAGAACAATGGGTGATGGAATTTTCAGGCGCAGTAGCTCTAGAGAATCCAAGTTGTCAGTCAGTGGCACATTTGGAATCAAAGGCAAATCTTCAAAGACACTAAGGTCATCTGCAAAGTTAATGTAAAGATGCTTCCAAATCCTTCTGAGCCAAGATGCTGAGAGGTGATTCTTCTCTTGATCACCAAGGTTCCACTGAACTGCAAAATCTCTAGAAGGCCATGCTGCGGTAAGGACTTCTTTAATCAGGCGTGCTGATCTTTCTGGGGTTATCACTTGAACCTGAGTGCAAGGCCTCCCTGAAAGCACAAAAAACACAAAACATGATGCCAGCTGCACTTGGTTTTTAGACAAAATAACACATTGTGTATACATAGCTTCAGGAAAAACTCTGTGAAGCCTTGTATTTACCTATATTTCATCATAAAATTTGATCTGAAGTTACATAAATGGATCAACACAGCCTGCTTAAACAACTGTGGCTGTTTGTTGGTCTATTACCAATTTATGCAGAAATGCAGGTAAATCCAAGGTTTCAAATACTTTTTCCTGTAACTGTATATTCTATAAGACACTTAAAGTTTCAAAGAACACTACTGAGACAGGAGACACAGATGATGAGGGAATTAGGAATAATCATTTTTGACATTCAAAAACATTTACAATCAATCACAAAACAGAGAAACTTGTTAAAATGGCTTGCATGCTAGAAACACTTGAATATACTCTAATTAGAAGTTGTTACAATTCATCAATTCATATTTGCCTGTTCAGGTTGCACAAATATATGGGAAAAAAGGCTTCAAGTAACTATTGATGTTCACATGCATGTGCATATGTGTGTCGTCACATTATTTCTAGGAATAAACATTTATCAGTGTACCACTTGCAATTGATTGATTAAATTGGTGCATTTAAGTTTTATTTCTTTATAAATTCCAAAACAAACTGCATCTATAAAGCAGAAATAAATTAACACATTAAAATCTTATAATACAAGCATTTCACATTATTAAATGCATTAGTATGTTTTGTTTCGATATATGGTTAATGGGTTATTCAAAACAAACAGATGTTAGTGAATAAGTAGTGTGATCCAGATCCAGAAAAGCTATGGCAACTCCAGCTCTACAGGCATTAGACAACACATTGTGCACTTACCAGAACAACCCCAAAGATATTGTTGAACTGGAATTCAAATGCAAAAATCAGGATAAATGTGAAAAAATAGAGTCAAAATAAATAAATAAAAATGATAAAGCAAATAATGACATTCTATAAAAGCATATATCGCAATGCATTTTGCTGATACTGCTGGTCCACTGTAACTATCAAATAAGATAAGTTAAGATACCACCTCTGTATTGTAAAGTAATATGTTTGGCTGCAATGAGGGAGACATTCTTTTTACAAATAAATTAAGGTAGTCGTAGATCAAAAATATAAAGAGTATCTAAGGGAGTAATACCTTCAAATATTATACACAACAATAATGTTTATGTAATATTAATTACTATATATGATCATATTAAATAATAGTATGGGTAATATTGTTACAGGATGCATCTATATGCTAAAAGGGCTTAAACACAGGATATATCAGTGTGTAGGGAAAAAGCTGCAAGAACATTCTGCTAAGCATGAGACACAACAAAAGGCCAAATGCAAGAATGCATCTTGTGTAAATGCCCCTAATCTTATAATGTCACACAAAGAGAGGAAGGAAGCTGCTTCCTGTCAACAGTCATTTTAATGTCTTTATCAGTGACATGTCCTATGGCCAGTTGTAGCATAAGTCGTACAAAAATGTAAAAACAAAGATTTTTAATCCTTAAAAATTGTGTATTTAGTCATTTGGGAATACTAAAGAGAAAACTTCCTTCTCTAAGTCAAGCTAAAAAGGATGCATAATGGCAGAATTTATAGGTTCTGCTTATTTTATGGACATTCATCTTTTTTCAGCATATACTAGGTTAAGCATAAAAAAAGGTAACTCAAAAATCTGACAGCCGTAATGGCAAGCAATGAAGCCAAAAAATGTTACTCCCTGCAGCAAACTATGCATTAACAAGATTAAGTTTCACAACAGAAGAATGGAGCTGAGAGCAGATGCTCTATATATCCTGGATAAGAGTATGAGAGTGGCATTATGAGCTGCAGGTGTCTACCTCTGCTTTTGGCTGCTTCTTTCAGGCTGGTCATGACATGTGGGGCAATGCTTTCTAAGACGAATCTTCCCTCCAGTCCTGGATAAAGGGACCTGCAAAAAAAACAAAAAAACAAGCTATTAATAATAAACTTATTGCATAATGTAAAAGTTTTTGTCAGGAATAACAATTATTCAGAAATGAATCAAGAATGTTTTTTGTGAATTTGATAAATTAAAGTAGCAAACAAAGTCATTTGAATCTGAATGTAGAGAAACTGAATTGCAATGCAAATTATTTCAGATATTTTTTTTTTTTTTTTTTAACAATACATTTTTTTTTCAGCATGAATTCAGTGTTATTATACACCCATGAGTTATTTCCAGAAACATCTGATGATATTAAAAATCAATGTTTGAAATGAGATATATGTGACCCGGGACCACAAAACCAGTAATAAGGGTCAATTTTTGGAAATTGTGATTTATACATCATCTGAAAGCTGAAATAAGCTTTCCATTGATGTACTGTATGGTTTGTTAGGATAGGACTATATTTGGCCGATATACAACTATTTGAAAATGTGGAATCTCAGGGTGCAAAAAATATTGAGAAAATCGCCTTTAAAGTTATCCAAATGAAGTGCTTAGCAATGCATATCCACTCACAAAAATACATTTTTGATATATTTACAGTAGGAAATTTACAAAATATCTTCATGGAACATGATCTTTACTTAATATCCTAATGATTTTTGACATAAAAAAAAAATCGATAATTTTGACCCATACAACGTATTGTTGGCTATTGCTACAAATATTCGACTAATGACTGGTTTTGTGGTCCAGGGTCAAATATATCATATTTTATGCTCCAAGTTCTATAGTGGTCAAATATTTATTATTTTTTTTAAATTTTTAGTTTAAGTTTATGTATTTATTGCTGTGCAAGACAATGCATTGGATGTTTTTGATGTTGTATGATGTTCAAATCTGAAAACAAACACCTATATTATGAAGGGAAAAAATTTACATAATTTTTAAAAAAATTCATTATTGGAGTTTTGTTGTGTCTGAGTTGGAATTCAGGAAATTACTCCACTTGTCATTCAAATTTAAATTCTACATCCAATTGTGGCCAATTAAATTCAAATTCCAACTCCATATTCCAAATTTGACAGCATTTAGATAGCAGTGAAATAATACTAAGAATAAACATTACCAATACCAAGTATGTCAACACAAATGTGTCCCCATACCTTGGATACTCCTGTGAGGCGATGTAGACAGCATCTTTGTCATTCACAGAAGAGGAGAACACAGCAAATGTCTCATCCTGCAAAGGCAGAAGTTCCAGTCCAATGAGGTCATTGTAGCAAGCATCGCTAAGGATAAACTCTAGCAGGAGCAGCTTCTCCCTGGAGGACCCTCTATGGCGACATTTCCTCAGAGTCTGACGCACAAAAGAAGGTGTCACTCTCCTCAGGCTACCTGGCTTTGTGACAAACATTGTCAGTACTGCATCGATGTAGGCTGGAACCTGAGCCAGCATCATCCCTGAGCTCTGGAGGTATTTGATGACGGTCTCTGTAGTGTCCATGCTGGAGTCCAGGTCTGAGAACACCGTTTCATCCACCTGGACCCAGCTCCCGCTGAGCGAGTAGATGACTGGCTGTTGAAGCAAGTCATTGAAGAGGGGTTCAAGAATGGGTTTCCAGCGAGGTCGAATTCTGTTTGGATCAGGCCAGGCTCCGTAAATACCTCTCGGGGAAAGGGGAAAATCTTGGTCCTTCTTAGTTTGGATTCGTCTGATGGTCTCCATAATGAGTGTGAAGTAAGCCCTTGGGATGACTGTGACTATGAGAAGCTCGTTCCAAAGAGCCGCCGGGTCCCTCCACTGGTCCACCTCCCGCCATTTGATGCTCCTGCGGTTGTCCGTCAGGCCGAAGAAACCACTAACGTGGACTGGCAATCCTGTCGTACTTTCTTCTCCAAGGGGCAATGGGAGAAAACAGAAAGCACGTCCTGAGAAACTAGAAGTTGCCCCCTTGTCCTCATCAATTAGGGTGAGGGGCAAGGCAATACCAATAGTTGGGATGAACTTCAGATCATCAGCAAGAGAATCCAGTTCACCGCACATGCCTCGCCCTCCCACACCATTACACACCAGCCAGGTGGTTTTCTGAGTCTCTTTGGCAGTTTCGTCCCGCACTTCAATGGAGTGTTGGTAGGTAGCGCAGGTGACCGAACTGCTCAAGACACCGTTACTGTAGCTATCTATAGCCTGGCCCAGGGTCTTCAGAGAGTTGGGACGCTCCATATCATCTTCTTGGCTATCGCTTGCTGTGACTTGGAAAAGCATCCGCTCAGTTCCATCTGATTCCCGTACATGCAGAGAGACCTTCTGCACGCTCTTTAGAAAGAGCAGCACGGTGTCTGCATCAACTTTGAAGGATTCAAAGAGCTCCAGAACCTTCTCTTTATTGTAAATATTATTACTTAATTGTGAGGGTTTCATTCGGAGTGGAAAACGAAAGAGTGTTCCTGGAAAGTTGCCATCTCTAATGGTTTTCTCTGAGCTACCGAGCAGGCCAAAATAAGGGGCAAACTGATCGTTAAGCTCGGTTATTTCCTTTATATCAGACTTCAAATTCCAGCACTGGCCAGACTCATGGACTCCGAACAACAACTGATGAGGGTCCAGCATCGCAATTTGATCCCCACTGAATATACTAGGAACATCTACAAAAAGATGGAACATTTTTAGAATAGTAAAACATTAAGATTTAATTATATAATGAACTATATAACCATATGCACATATATAAAAATATATGGGTACACAAAATTATGGATACACTTTCCATTGTCTGCCCTGCTCAATTGCACATCATAAATTAGAAAAAATAATTTAATTTGCTGACATGAAAAAAAGAAGTTTTTTTTAAATGAAAAATTCTGCAGTATGACGTGATATACTTCATCTAAAGCTATTTCAAATCAAGTTTTGCAAATTCATTTATGATTATTATTATGCATGCAGCTTTCATGAACTGACATTTATTGACAGACAACACAGAACATTTGCATTTTTAAACATTCATGTGTCACACCACAGCACCATTTAAAATGATCTAGTGAAAGTAAAAGATGAAAAACGTTATTAGCCACCTAAAATATACATTTCCAATTGTATATTTATAAATGTTAATGTTATGCATGAGCTATCATAATAGCATACTTTTCTCACCTGTTATGTGGTAGACAGAGTTAAATCCAATACCAAATCTTCCCACTTTAAGAGGGTCCTCTCTTTTTCTACTTCGTGCAATCTCCTGAATACCATTCCAGTCTTCACTGGTAAAGACGGCATCGTTATACACATACAACGCTGTTCCTGTAAAAAAAAAAAAAAAAAAACGGCAATATATTTCAAGGTTATTAACCTGTTTTAACTACTCATTCTGTTTATTGAATATTGCCAGAAATAATACTGAACATGACATGTTGCAATCGATCAGCATATTCGCATTACCTTGATACTGAGCCATATCAGGTGACCACAGTGATTCCACTCCATACTCCATCTCATCATACATGAACTTGACCTCAGTGGCTCCAGCATCCTCCGCATTCTGAATCAGCTCCTGTATGACAGACATATTATACAACTGTTGACATATATTCTCATACACCGCTTATGATTCAAAAGTAACGACTTAAATATATGAAAACCTGTATTTTTCCTCTAAAAAAGTACATAGTTTGTACAAGGTGATGTTTACTACAAAAATGCCTCCTCAATTGTAAAAATACAAAACAAAATTTTAAAAATCCACAAAGAAATTCATAAAAAGGACTACAGATTCAGTACATACTTCAAATCCAGCTCATGAATAGCAGTTACACTCCTCAGTTGCAGAGTTTTTAGCAGAGATTTAAACTCTCCCGGGGTAACAAAATAATTAAGCTGTAACATTTTCTGAAGGTTATTCCATGAACAAGCCTGATTTCTAAGCAAATCCTGGTTACCCTGCTGAAAAATCCAGCTAAAACCAGCCTAAGCTGGTTGACTGGTCTTAGCAGTTTTAAGATGGAAGTAGCTGGTTTTAGCTTGTCTCCCAGCCTGGCTTAGCTGGTCAAGCTGGTCTCCCAGCCTGGGTTAGCAGGTGTTCAGCTGGTTTAAGCTGGTCAAAAGTCAAAACCCCTCTAAAACCAGCTATGACCAGGCTGGGACACCAGCTAAAACCAGCCTGACCAGCTTAGGCTGGTTTTAGCTGGATTTTTCAGGAGGGTAAGTAACCATAATAGAGGAGCAGGAAACTTTTGAGGATTAATATAATGACAAATGCATTAACTTAATCATTTACAGCGACCATATACATACATTTTTACATGTTATATAATCATACTTTTAGAATTTGTCCACCCTCTGGATATCTTCTCAAAATATCTTTCAGAAAATCAACCAAAGGTGGCGTAGTCTGACCAAACCTCCCTGCAAAAGAGCAAATGATGAGAAACGCAGCATAAGTAACTTTTACACACAGTAAGGCCTTGAGTCCACCAAAGCGTTTTTAGCCAGAGCTCTTCTGAAAACGTCTTGCAGAACGATTCGGCGACGCAGCGTTTTTTCAGTCGAGTCGCTATATGTGCTATATATGAAATATCCACGAAAATGTTTCTGATTTCCCAGATGTTTCTGAATATGAAAATGTCGATACAATGTAAAATATTTGCTCTGGCTCTTATTTTCAATGATTTAGTTCTGTTGTTGTGCTTCTTGTTGACTTCGGTTGCTATAGTCCCAGCAGAATGTGACGGTTGGTCGGTGTGGTATTTGTCCTGCCCCTCCTCCACTGTGATTGGAAAGATGGGTAAAAAGCAGGGTTGGGGAGTAATGGAATGATTACCAGTGTTTGGGGTAACGCATTACAAGTAACTTGAGTTATGTAATCAGATTACTTTTTCAAGTAACTAGTAAAGTAACGCATTACTTTTTCAATTTACAACAAAATATCTAAGTTACTTTTTCAAATAAGTAACGCAAGTTACTTTTTCACATTTATTGACTGACATGTTGTCCCCATGTTGAGAGGAATACAGTGCAGAGATATTGTGTGCGCTGTGTAAGCAATGATGGTTATTGTAGTTCTAGACTAAATGTGAACCTGCATTTACTCATCTCACTTGCACAAAATCATTCAGTATTCCTCAAAATGAATAAAAACAGTGAAATGCAATCTCAGAATTTTTGCAAACCTGTAATAATTAACTATATTAAATTACACAAATATACTTTATGTATTTAATCTCAATTATTAACCAATGTCTTTGCTGCTGACCTTCAATTCAACCATACTAATAAGCAAAAAATACTTTAGATTAGATTTAGAAATAAGAACTAGAACTTCCTTCTCCTGTATCCTATTCTTCTTAAATCCAGAACGGCAGCACATCTGAAAGATTTGTTTGAGCTGCGCCCTCTACTGTACAGGTGTAAATATGCTTTTCCTTCAGCCTAAGGCTTATTGATTTCACTTTTGGTGTGAAAGGACCTTTTTGCCAAAAATAGAACGTTTTTGTTGTTATTAAAAAACAAACAAACAAGCAAGCCCAGCCCTGGTGAGAAAAAGTAACGCAAAAGTAAAGTAACGCATTACTTTTCATAAAAAGTAACGAAGTAACGCAATTAGTTACTTTTTTAGGGAGTAACGCAATAATGTAATGCATTACTTTTAAAAGTAACTTTCCCCAACACTGATGATTACAGTTACATTTTGAAAAAGGGGGATACTATCAGGATTACAATCGTTTAATTTAAAACTAAATAAATCATTATTTTGCCATAATAACACCATATTAAGTGCTGCTTGATTAGGATATACAGTATTTACTGGTTCTAATGCCAGTGATGACTCAGGTGAGCCACCCGCTGGTGCATGCGCAAATAACACCCGTCTACAATCTCCTCAGACGCAGAATGAATCACTGCTGCTAGTTGAAAGGACGCTGCCCGCAGGAAAAACGCTTTCACTTCATGGATATTGCTGCTATTTTGTTTTCAAAGAAGAAAATGCAAACAACATGGTTGTACAGTGCAAACTCTGCCTTCCAGCTACAAAAACACTTTCTTTATCAAAGGACTAAAAAAATAATCTGTAATACCATACTGTAGCCACTAGATGTCTGAATAGCCCTTTACATATATTCAGGGCTGTGTATTCCCAAGTTGTGGAAATGAGGCATGATTGCTTAGTTTTTTTTGTTTTGTTTTTTGTTTTAGTTTTTTTAATTTCTTTTTTTTTTTTATTGAATGAGTGAAAGGTGACATAACATAAGAAGTCTACAGGCGGAGAGAGAAGGAAGTTAAAGAGAAAAGATAACAGAACAAACATATCGAGAAAAAAAAAAGATATACATATAGCTAAGTGATCTAGTAAGTATATCTAGTAAATATATAAATGTCATATATCATGTACTGAAATGCAAAGGTTAGTTTTAATAGGTTTTAAAAGTAACCAAAATGCTAAACATTAAAATTAAAGCATAACAAACATAAAACAGAAATGTCTGATCCGAGCTTGTTCAGTTTGTTTATGATCTGATGTGACTTTTATATTTTTAAGCTCTAAACAACAACGATAATAATATTGCAATAGATAATTTATCCGATTTTTAAAATATTTTTATTGTTGAGACCCATTCAAAAGTATGGAACGTGTAACATTTAATAACTTGCAGAAATTGAGAAAAAATAATTAAAATTAAATTTAAAAATGCAATTTATTTATAGTAAAGTTGATCCCTCCCATATATATATATATATATATTAATAACATGACGCATTAAGAGCCGAGGGGTGAAAACTTTTGAATTCAAATATCAAGGTAAATTGTACTTAATTTTTCTTCCAGGAAACATGAAAGTATCTTCTGTTGGTTCCGAAGGGCAGTACTGAATGAAAAACAATGATATTTAAACAAAATAAGAAAAACTGTGACATCTTCATCCTGTTCAAAAGTTTTCACCCCCGACTCTTAATGCATCGTGTTTCCTTCTGGAGCATCAGTGAATGTTTGAACCTTTTTTAATAGTTGTGTTTGAGTCCCTCAGTTGTCCTCAGTATGAAAACACAGATCTCAAAATCCTACAGTCACTGCTGGAAAGGGTTCAAATATGCTTGAAAACTGAAGAATCTGCAGGAGCTGGAGGATTTTTCTGAAGAACAGAGCTCAGTTTAACTGCTCAGGACAAACAAGAGACTCATGAACAACCATCACAAAACATAAAAACAGTCGTGGATCATCAGGTAACCACACACAGTATTGAGAATCAATGCTTCACATACTTATGAATGGGGTTATTTTAATAAATTCAGCTATTGTTTTGTCTTGTGAATTAAATGTAAACATGTTTTACGTAAAATATCTTACTCAGGACAGTACTAAACAAAAAATAACATGCATTTTTTATTATCCCTCTTATTTTATTAAAATAATTCTCATTTTCACAGATTCTGCAAGGGGTTCACATACTTTTTCATGCCACTGTATATATGTATATATATGTGACCTTGAAGTAATCCAAAAGTAATCAGATTACATTACTTTCATATTGTGGTACTTGGATTACGTTACTGAATACTTTTTTTATGGCGTAATTTGTAACTGTAACGGAATACATTTTTAAAGTAACCCTCCCAAGCCTGGTAAAAGTAACAGTGATGAGCGCTGCGCTTTACCCAAAGTTGTCTTCAACTCTCTGCGACCAGCAAAAAACGCTGAGCACTCAGCGTGAAATTGATGCTGAACGCCTCGTCACGCTGCTGCCGTTTTAAAAACGCGGCGATCCCACTGAAAACGATTGAAAAAATACGCTAAAAAACACTTTGGTGGACACATGGCCTAATGCAAGACTATAAAACTACACAGCCAAAGTAATGTGGACACGTGAACACCACTCCAATAAATGCTTGTTGAAGGGATAGTTCACCCCTAAAAGAAATGATCCTTCATCATTTATTATATCGTTCCAAACCTGAAAAAATCTGGAATCATTTTTACAGTTCAATGAATGTGGACTTGTAAAGCTTGCAAAATTTATGTCAATATTCACTGACAATCTTCAAATCCTATGGGATGTTAACTGCTTTGACTGCATCATTAAGTCAGTGAATTGAACTTGAGAACTAGATAAATTCGAATTTGTGAACAAATCATTCAGACTTTTGTTAACTAGATTGACTGGTTTGTTGAAAACATCTAACTCGAATGATCCATTCACAAATTAGACATCTCTGCTTCTCTAATGAGCCTGCCAAGAGGAACTAGGACATATTTTCAGTGAATAATAGCTTGTACTCTTCTGAAAAAGCTTTCCTCTAACAGCTGTAGGGATCTGCATTAGTGAGGTCACTCATTTTTATAGACCTGCGGCCAGTTGCATAAACTGCTTAGACAAGTATTACACATTAGTCATCTAATTATTTTCTTTAAGAGTGTTCATAATGTCCGTTACATAAAAAAAGCAGATTGGTCTCATTTGAATCTGAAAAGTAAGACTGATAACCCATTGACAAACTGCTAGTTGGTCAGACTAGTTCTAGCATGCAACTGGCCACAGGCTTTTTGAACAGGTTTGATGTCTAGTAATGGGTGCCGTAGCTGAAACAGCCAAACTCATTAACTAAAAAGGGTCTCTACATATTTTTGTCCATACTGTGTTTTTAAATATATTTAAATGTCATCCTGCAGATGTCATCCTTCGTGTGAGAGAATGTCAAAAACATTGGCACAGCAGACACATTTGATAATTAAAGTGTCCCTGCAACTAAACTGTCTCACCTCCTCCTCTCGGGCCTCGTCCGTGCAACGTCATGATTACTTCATGGCTCCCGTGGGGCACCAAGCTTCTAATCTCAACCCCATCCTGAACCTATACAAGAAGGAAAAACAAATTTTATGTAGTTAAAGATAACCATTTCATATCAATGTATTCAGAAAATGGGAATGGTGCAGGTCACTTCCACAAAGCTAGGGTGGTCTGGGTAGTTGCTTACTGCCCCTAACTAAAATGATAAAATGATAATCTGCTGGTGTCTATGGCCTGGTTCCATCCTGCAATATAAACCTTATCCTTTTGTTATCTGTTAGGCAAAAAAAAATCAGAGAATTAAAAGAACAACTTTCCTAAACAATCCACAAAAATTGAGGTATCATTATTAATGTGAGTTATGCACATAAGTTTAATATGGTTAGGGGTTTGTCTTGGGGTAAAGCTTTGGAAAAGCTTTTTGTTTGTGTTTTTGCAGACAGACGACAACGATCTCCATTCACACGGATCTGCAAAAACTACTAAAAACACTGTATTATGCTGCCAGGCCAGTAGGTGGCGATGTCACTTTGTAAAGAAAAACTACGCGCCTACAGACTGAACTCATAATATGCATGCGCATGACGTTGCCGTTTTCACAAATTTGCGTTTCTGTAATTTACACATAGATCGTTCTCAGGTATCGTTCTCAAAAACTTGCACTGTTTTCAAAAGTTTGCATTTTCAGACACCCAAAATGCTTATGTTGTGTAAATGAATGGCCAAAAAAGGTTTCAGTTTTTAGTTAAAAACGGTGTTGTGTAAACGGCCCCTTAATCTCTAAGCCTGACTATAAGCAATAAGTGATATAGGCACATATGAACTTGATTAAATGACCTTTATTTAAGCAATATTTCAGCTCTCGGAGATGAAGAGCTGTGCAGAAGCATGAAGCCAGGAGCAGCAATTACATCACAAAGACTAGGATATGGATTACTCCTTTCTCAAGCTTTTCACCCTCCATCTATTAAACTCTTAGCCTGCAATGCACCTCTCTAAACTGCACTGAGGTGTCCACATGGCTTAACTATAATTCACTGAGATATACCACCGTTTTTAGTTTATTAAGAGATTGATTATTCAAGGTTGAGATTGTGCCAGTTCAGACAGAGTCTGCTGTCTTCAGCTATTCATGGTGGAATCAGCTTTTGCAAACACACACTGATCAGCACTTCTGCAAACACACACTGATCAATTGCATGCAGAGACCAGAAGAAAGGACTACCCGAAGAATCAGAGCCCTGAGCTCCAGTACTTGCTGTAGTAATAACAAAAAATTATGCATAATTACATGCAACTCATTTTTAAACCAAACCGAAATTGAATGTAAAATTACACTTTAATAAGAACAACTTAATTCAATTGTTAAATCAATCGAAAGGCTTTTTAGTACAGAGCCCCGCACATAACATGCAGGAAAAAATTGCATTGCCATTAACTAAGAATTTGTTCCCCCAACCCAACGTATTAATTTGTTCCCTCATTTTAGGTAAATAATAGCCACATTGTACTAATTTAATTAAATTAAACTAAAAAGAGGGAACAAATTAGTACAAAGTGGTCACGATTCAACTAAATGAGGGATCAAATTAATATAACGCAGGCACAAATTAATAATTCACAGGAATGAATTCTTAATTCGTGGCCACAATGTCTATTTTTTTCCCTCATGTGCGGGGCTTTGTATTTTAGACTTTTGTGGAATAGTCGCGAGTTTGAAAGATGCCAGTTAATTGGACTAACCGGCCAGCTTGCTAACCACAGTCTTATTGAAAGCGCAAAGAAAATGTTTATATTAGGGCTGTCGAATGATTAATCACGATTAATCGCATACAAAATAAAAGTTTCAGTTTGCATGATATATGTGTGAGTACTGTGTATAATTAATATGTATATATAAAGACACTCAAATTAATGTATATATTTAAGAGAAATATGTTATTTATGTACAAAATATTTGTATTTATATATAATATGTGTTTGTATTTATATATACATAATAATTACACACAGTACACCAACATATATTAGGCAAACTTAAAACTTTTATTTTGTATGCGATTAATCGTTTGACAGCCCTAGTTTATACTGACCATACTAAACATTTTGTGTACAGACAACAACGTTGTCAAAATTATCCTTGTTCACAAGGAACTGAAACAACTAAAAATGCTGTATTATGCTGGCAGGCCAGTAGGTGGCGATGTCACTTTGTAAAGAAACACTATGCGCCTGCGCACTTATGCATTCTTCTACAGGGCGGTGGATACAAACAGTAAATCTACACTTTGCTGGAGAAGTTTTAATAGACTGAGCATCGAGCAGCTGAAACACAGTCCTCCATTGTTGTTTTGTTTGTCAAGTACTTGGATTCCTATAGACTGAACATGTAATATGCATGCGCATGATGTCACCGTTTTCACAAATTTGCATTTTTATTGTTTACACAGAGATGATAATGTTTTTTAAAAGCCTGTACTTTGAAACCGGTTTCTATTTTCAGGCCCCCAAAACACCATTGTCATGTAAATGAACGGCCAACATGCATAAAACGTTGAGTAAATAGCACCTATAATGAGCATTACTGAAATATTGTACATTTCTATCAGTCAATGAATTCAGACAGGGAGTAGGGGTCATTCATTGTGTGAATGTTATATCTGACCATTTCTAAATCTCATGTAAAGAAATGATCAGATTTTTGTTCTAAACACACTCAATGCTGTCTTTAAATCAATTGTGAAAACATAATATAGGCAACTAGCCCGTTAACTAACTATAAGAACAATTAATAAAATCAAATGTATCATATTTTCATGCAGTTCATCTTCCTTGGATGATTTGTGGGGAAAAAATGGAATTCCTTGAAGGACATTTGGAAGAAACCAACTTGTCATGGCACATCCAGGAAGAATGACCAAAAGCAAAAAATTCCCAAACTTATTAGAGACGCTGGACTGATGCCAAGATTAGCGATCACATAGTTTATGATCACACAAGATCAGACTATATGTGCAGATACATCTCAACTGGCCCATAACACTGGCATAGGAAATTTCCTAAATAAATGTGGGCCGGACTATACGGTCCGGTCCTCTGGGGTTGTATGAATGTTAGCTGAGATCTGAGGGCTGTCTTTCTCCAGGCTATTTTCTGAGTCTGACACACTTAGGGTAGAGGAATAATCTCCCACCTGCTCCCATCATTCAGGGACACTTCCCGCTTCAAGCTAAGAGAAAGGCTCTGAGGCCTGACCTGATCATAGGAAAAGTAAAAGAAAAACTATTAATTTTGACTTAAGCTTATTTGGCTTGTGCATAAAGCTGCTGATTCCAATGCAGCGACCAGAGAATAAATTTAATCTTCTGATCAATATTTTACTAAATATTTGGAATCCAAGGGGAAATTTCACTAAACAGTTGCGCCACTTACATCAAATCATTAGATGGGTTTCAAACCACGTGTTTTTAGGGGAATTTTGGGATATCATAAAAATGTGGGATGGAAATAACAAGATGTGAAAGAATATTTCAAAAACATCCAGAATTTTTTTTTTTAATTCATTTACTGGATAAATGCCTTTCTGCACATCAAAATCTCATGTAAGTTTGACACTGTAAGACATATTGTCAGGTTTATGTTCTGTTTTACTGGCTTTTAGTTTGTAATGTATCACCTTGTTTTCCTGTGTTCCGCTCCTTTGTTCCCCATTTTCCCGGCTCTTCACTGGTTGCCATGGTTACTAATTATGTTGCACACCTGGTTCTGGTTAAGTTTGTCATTATCTTGTGTATTTAAGCCCTGAGTTTAGTTCTGTTCATTGTCCTATATGTGACCCTGGACCACAAAACCAGTCATAAGTCACACAGGTATATTTGTAGCAATACACAATACACTGTTTTTTTCTTTTATGCCAAAAATCATTAGGATATTAAATAAAGATCATGTTCCATGAAGATATTTTGTAAATTTCCTACTGTAAATATATCTAAAATTTATTTTTGTGAGTGGATATGCATTGCTAAGGACTTCATTTGGACAACTTTAAAAGCGATTTTCTCAATATTTTGATTTTTTTTTGCACCCTCAGATTCCAGATTTTCAAATATCTCAACCAAATATTGCCCTATCATAACAAACCATACATCAGTAGAAAGCAATTTATTCAGTTTTTAGATGATGTATAAATCTCAATTTTTAAAAAATGGACCCTTATGACTAGTTTTGTGGTACATTTTGTATTTATACATTTCCTGTATTTTCAATTATTCTTTTTTTGTTTTGTTTATTAATAAAGTTTAACGGCTGATATTAAAATCCATCTTGTCTTCGCTATAAACCGTTTTAGTTTCTCCAGAGGCTACAGTTTATTTTCCACCAGAAGTGACTATTTTGTATTTTTGAACACATAGGATGGACACTCTGCTTTCTTCACATATTCTTTTTTTCATATTAAAATAATATTAATTATAGTAGTATTTTGTGATATAAAAATAATGTGTTTACAATTTCTATACATCATGATATCAGCAATTGATCAAATGAGCATTATAACATCGCATATATCCAGATGCACGGTGCAATCAAGTGCATCTGGGCATTTTAAAGGCCCAAAGGGGCCTGGAATGGTGGAATGATGCTGTACAGTGAAATATTACAGACTACAGTACTTTGATTCATCCTCCACAACCTATCACTCAAAACCAGCCAGCAAGGTGGGAAACCGCACACTAAAATTGCAATTACAACTTAACAAACACACAGAAATCCCTAAAATACCACACAGCAGTTCAATCTAGATTAGGAAAACTCCAATCCATTAAAAATCTAATATGTTTCATTCCAAATGTTTCATCACAAATAGACATTCATGTGATTGCAAAAGTAGAAAGCACAACATAAAAGTAAATGCTAACAGATTTTATTTATATGTGCAGTTGTATTGTGATCAGTGCAGTGGAAATGCACAAACATTGCTGTGGATTTGGCTGTGTATACACTGCAAAACACTGGGAACTATCATGAGCTCTTACCCTGGGCTGCACACAGATTACAGCACAATGGAGCACATTTACACAATCTGGCCTCTGCCCAGTTTCTAAATCAGTTTCTTTGGGTGCATTATAAACCTGTGTATTTCGTGGGGTTGATTGTGATCACATGGGGAAGGCGATGACAAGTGAAGCTCCTCATTTGGAGAAATATAAACAATCATTTTACAAAAGTTTTCAACTCACCAGTTTTCCATTGTGAAACAGCTGCTGCTGAGACACAGGATAGTCTGTTTCTTGATAGATCAGGGTCTTGATGTACCTGATCACTGTGGAGGGGGGAACCTGGAAGACCCTCTTGCCTAGATAGTCATGACAGACTATCACCCATGGCAACCTAAAATCATGAAGGAAAATTGTTACCCATAACTACTCACAGTCTTGAATCTCACTAAACCTTTCATGTTCAGGTCATATTTTACCTCAAAATCAAAGAAAAAATGAAAAAGAAATTATTTTTTCTTGTTATACAATTGTTGTTATTTTTATTGTGCAGTGTGATATAGTCTTTATGAAAATAAAGTGCATTTCCCCCAAATTCTCATTAATGTAATGCAAAAAATAAGCAATATATATATATTTTTTTTTCATTATAGCAATGTGGGGAAAAAAATATATTTCAAGTATAAATTAGTTATATATCATAAAAAGTAATACGTTATATCTACTCCACAAAAATTTGCAACAGATTACAAGCAATATTATTAATTAATTCAACAAATAGAACTGAGTTAGAATGAATCAAATTAATTCCTTAAATGTCAAGCATTTAAAATGAATAAAATCAAAGAAAGATTTAAACAAAAATATCTGAATAACAGGCGTCAAAGATGAATTAAGAAATGTTTGGTTACCATTATGGTGATCAGTGTTCAATTTAGTTGGCCAGTTTGACTCTTTGCTTTTTATGTCAGTTTGTAGTTTTTGTAATGGTGTTTGCTAATTTTACAAATTTTAAATATTTGACTTTTAAGGAATTAATTTGGTTAATTCTAACTCAATTCGTATATGTTGAATTTAATTAATAATATTGCTTGTAATCTGTCGCCACACTTTTGTTGAGTAGATAGAGCGTATTACTTTGTATACATAGTTCATGGTGACTATTACGGTATTTTTACCTTATACATTATAAAACATTAATAAGAATCTAATGAGAATCATAAAGTCAATGTTACAATGCAAAAATGTTATGATCCTTATTTTAAAATGAAATGCAACCTGGATAGATCCATCAGAGTGTCATAATAATAATACTAAAGAAATAATGACACATTTTCTGTATTTGTTTTCATTCCAGTTAAAGTCCTATTATTGTGGGGTCAAGAGTATCTGTGTTAAGGCAAAGTGGGTCTGAACAAACAACACAAAATTACAAAGATCTCTTTATTTTTGTTCTTTCAAAGAAAGGCAAGGCTTTGTCTTCTTGGGTGCTTTTGTTTTTTATGGCCTTGGCTGATGATGATACTTTCAAGCACAACAAACACTAATAGAAATGCTTGGATCCTGCCACGTCACCTCTGCAGTTAAAAATCAAATTACACCTATTAGGGGCTATCGAGTTTGAGCTGTATCCAAATGCACACATCAGTCTGTCTTCTAAAAGCCAGGGCTTTGAGGGATAAGTATTTTGCCCGGCTGACAGATTATGACATTTTACTAAAGTACATGAACACAATGACACACATCTCTAGTTTTAGATTTTGACCTGTTGTCAGGCAACCAATGAAAGTCCCACTGGGTCACTGACTGTATCATGTATTTGTGTGCTAGGGTGGGGCATAATATGTACCATGCACACTATCTAGTGAGAATTCTCATTAGATAGGAATACAAATGTAGGCTAACTGATTAAATATCGTATTGAATTTGTTTTTAGTAATAATAGACTATGATAAAATGTAGTTCTGGACAGTCATTCAAGTCATAAACAACAACAGCAAACCGGCCACTAACTTAAACTAATTAATCTTAACTTACCACGGGTCGTGACCGGTTGCCATTGCTTTTCAGCCAAACTGCCGTTATTCGCGTGCGCAGACATTCATCGACCTCTCCGCATGGAGCATTGCGCGATGCTGTAACCGTTATCTTCCGGAGAAAATCCTCCGCATTGGGAATTCATTGATTTACTCCGACCCTTTTGGTCTCAGTTTCAAAGAATCATCCCATCCTGTGCGCTATAAGCTCCGTGTGGCCGTGTTTTGCGCTTGGACCCGCCTCCTCCTCCTTGTCCTGAGAGGTATCGATGCGGTTTAATATAGGGTTCAGCCAACAGTCTGTCCCATAGATGTCAAGCTTTGTCGCAGTGTTTTAAAATAAGGATTCTGGAAGAAAGAAAGTAGTATAATGTCATAAAAAACAGGATACTTCATTATAACGCCTTCTTAGAAGAGCGTTTCTATAGACTGCATGTGTTTTGGCTGCGGATTTTTGACTCTGAGCGCCATGAATGCTGGGAGTTGAAGTCCTCTAGTGTTATGCACTTGATGGGCAGAAAATTAGTACACGATACACTTCTTACAGGAACACTATAATAATACATTTAGCTGATTATCATATTATATAGAACACTATAATAATAAGTAAATACATAAAAATACAAATACATTGACATTTCTAAAGAATAAAAAAATAGGCCTATGTCATATGTGATGCGATAGGCCTATAGGCTACTATTTAATCCCATCTCTGAAGAAAGAATTGATGTATTTTACGCAGAGTTGTCAGCTGTAAATAAAAGTTCAGATCTCTCAGAAGTCAGAACATGTCAGGTCAATTTGGGATCAGGGTTACAACTTGTTTTAAAGTGTCCTTCTTACAGTGTAATTATACATTTAAGTGAGTAATATTAATTAACAACATGTACTTATAGGGTAGGGTTGGGTTTAGGGTTAGTTGCATGTATATATATATATATATATATATATATATATATATATATATATATATAGCCTATATACACATGCAATATATATATACATACAACTAACCCTAAACCAATATATATATATATATATATATATATATATATATATATATATATATATATATATATATATAATCTGTAAGACAGTAAAATAAGGTGTTACCTAATACTGTAAAACTGAAAGCATTGTATCTTTCACCTTTTCCCATTATACTTAAAAAATATTAAATTATGTTACTTTATTGTTTGCAACTTGGGCGTTATTGAGCAATTTTTGAGTGTATCCTATCGGTTACAATTGTGAACATAATAAAACACATTAGGCAACACTCTTTCGAAACTTTTTTTTTGAACAATCGTAGTTTATTTAATATCCCATAAGTAAAATACATATGCACACTTAGTTGGGAATTAAATATTTAATGCATGTAAAGTCAGAGTGAAAACAGGCCTATGTCAGCATGCAGCATTTTTAGTTTTCTTCATAAGAATGGATATGTTATGACGCAGTATTGGTTATACCGAATGACGTCACATAACCTCATTGCACCAATATTACTAAACCTTGGTAAAATGTGTTTTTTAAAAGGAGATGCAAACAAATGGCAATTAAAACTGCAAGCACTGTCAATTTCTAGAACATTTTATAATATATTGCGTTCTCCCCCTAGTGTATTTTGTTACATTATTGCTGCAGGATGAATGTATTCGTGGTGTAAAAACTTACCTTTTATGACCTTATTTTATATTTCAGTTGCTAAAATCGCGAAAGTGAACTAATAACATTGAGCAAATCCAAAATAACCCTGGTCTCAGCACGTTTTCCTCTGTAAATCCACTGCTGCAGCAGACAGTTCCTCACAGGACAGTCCGAGGGTCAGTGTGATCTGATCATGTTCTTCATGCTGCGGTATTTGTGCTTGTATGGATGTTGTTTATGGTACATGCAAGATCTTTTAATACATAATGCAAAATTGTCTCTACACTAGGCTGAATCTAGCAGTTCTTTGGAAATCACCGTCTCATCACTGCATCAGCTGTTTGAGCAAACCAGCGCTCTTAAAGCTACAGTAACCGGTTAGTCGTGGTTCAGACTGATGGCAGAAGGTCTGGACTCTATTGCAGCTTTCATTGGCCAAGGAACGGAGTATGAGGTCTCTGCAGAACAAAAGTGGGCGTTTCTGTATTTGTGTGTGTTTTCAAACTGGTGGGTGTTTATATATCATGCAATGAAAGTGATCCCCTTCACCCGACCCCACCCCTAAACCCTACCCACACTCTGACGTGGGCAAATCAGGTAACGCTCTCAATAACGCCCCTCTGTTTATGGCCTCGCCCATCAATCGTTAATGTCCTGCAGAGACCTGTACTTGAAGGACTGCCCAAAATTATGTTTGACTGACATGTAATGCAACCAATCACAGTTTGTTTTGTTTCGCATCATGTTTTAGGGTGTGAAAATTTAAAGTCGATGTCCCTACAATAACAGACCGGCATGCATCTAATAAATTATTAATTCTAGAACGTAGTGCAAGTTTACTACAACATTGGAGCCGCAAACTTCATACTTTTGAAAATCCATGAGTTTAACTGATCCTGGCTCATTCTAAAAAATGACCGTGATTTTAACAGTAAAAGACTGTAAAAATGCTGCGGTGAAAAACTGTTGATTGGTTTACAGAAAGTTTCCGTACTATATACGGTGAATAACTGTAATAGATCTAACGGTACATTTAATGTAATTTTACGGTAAAATACCATTAAATTCACAGTTTTTGGAAGTGAAAAATAACAATTCATTGTAAAATTTACAGTGAAAAACCGTATATTGACATTCCCACAATTCCCTGCATGATACTTCACATTTGATATATTTTCGTTGAAATAACTCTGTTTCTTCTCAGTTTTTCTCATTTTTTTCTAATCAGTTATGTACATTAGGGTTTTATGTTACATCTAATGTTGTTAAATTAATGTTTATTGCATTTTTAAAATTTCATGCATGTTACCATGATGGTGTTTAGTGTGTGTGTGAATGACACTGTGTGCTCCTTCTATATGTTAGTATTGTCCTTCTCAGCTTGTGGAAAATCTGTTTGTGATGAACTTTGATTCATCATGTGACTCTCATCACCACTGTGTTTGATGACTGTCAGTGTATTATAAAGGTACAAAACAGATATTAGTACTTCATTAGGTTGGTAAATTTACATTATATCAGTTAATGAAATACGTTATTTTACCGTGAATTTAACAGATTTAAAATGTAAAATTCACATGTAACTCCGTAAGTATGTTTACGGTTTGATGTCATTTTTACAGTATTGTTCTGGTAACCACAGCTGCCGGTATTTTTCCGTAGAAACAACAGGATTTTTTTTACAGTGCACAGTTGTAAACATGGCAGCTTTCTTCTTCAACGAGGGGGCTGGGGGCATTTGTTTCCAGGCGGACCGTAAAAGAACGCGACACACACGTCTCCCGGACATCCTTTAGAATTCAACCAACCAGATGTCGACTTCAAAAATCCTGAAGTGTTTCCAGTTAAAGGATTAGTTCACTTTCAAATGAAAATTAGCCCAAGCTTCCTACTTTCTTCTTTCTGACGAACACAATCGGAGATATTTTAATAAATATCCTGATGCATCCGAGCTTTATAATGGCAGTGAACAGGGGTCACGAGTTTGAGCTGAAGAAAGTGCTTCCATCCACATCCATCCAGCAAAGAAAGTGTAAAACTCTTGCAGTTCCAAGTCTGTATTTACAACATGACAATGTGCAGCCGCCGCACTGGACTACTGCATCTTCTGAGGCAGCGGCAGAACCGTAGGAGGCTGGAATGAGTGGATTTATGAATGGTATGAGAGGCTGGAATGAGTGTTGTCCACCCGTTTCAAAACATGTCTCCATTATATTGTCATTTTCTGCTCGTCTGGCACTTTGCAACAACAACAACCTGGTTTCTGCAGCGACTTTCAGCCAGCTTCCTATAGCAACGTCTGCCGTTTACGTTTTACATGCCGTGAGAAAGTCAACATAAACCACGCGAAATCGGATTGGAGCAGTCAGACTTGAACCGATTTCCAGAAATACGATTTGAATAGGATTTCAAACCACATATATGAATGTAGCTTGAAACGGATTTGTAAAAATCACATTTCATGTGATTTTTTTTTTGTTGTTGTTCATATGTGCTAAATATGATCAGTTTTCAATTGGATATGCACAAATCTCTCTACAGTAGCAATAAAAGTTCAGGTTTTGTTGCTGTTTATAATGTTTGAGAAGATCTGTCTAGTTGTGCCTAGTTCCACATTGAAAGCATGAAAGCTATCTTTATAGATGCTATAGTGGACTAGAAGATTCGTCTTCCACCACATGCACTCTTTCGACTCCTGTTGTTTCTCCAAAGTGCTTTAGGTACTGTAGTGCAATGTCATCAATAACATCAATAACACAGGTGCAATGTCATCAATAACATTCTGCCATTTGAGTTAAAGTAATCAGGGAGAAAATCAACAGAGTCTGCAGATATGCTTGGTGTCAAAGATATAGCCTTCATAAATAGCATGCTGGTGTTCTCATTTATGCATCTCTTTATGGTGGAGACCAGAAAATCAAGCTTCAGTGGCAGGACAAATTGATACATAAAAAAAATATATGTATTTATACCCTTAGATGGCGACATCACTTCTTTATATCAGAAACAAACTGCTGCAGAAAAAGTTAGGTGCCATAAAAATTGTAGTATGTAATTGCATTACTCATCACAAATGTATTAGAGTAAAAAGTACATTTACTTGTTCAAAAATGTAGTCAGGTAGAGTAAAAGTTGCCAATATCTTTGATACTCAGTACAACTACAAAGTAGCCAAAAAGATACTTAAGTACAGTAACTAATTACATTACTTAAATACTTTACACCTCTACATATGTCCTTAATAACAGTGGATGGAATGTTTTGACCCTTACTGATAATAAAATCTACAGTGAGTGTGAGTCCATGTTGAGTCAGATCAAAAGTTGATGCGGTGCAGGTAGATGAACAATGTAACAAATTTATTTAGTAAAAATGTAAAATTACAAAGACAACAAATTAATCAAGTAAATATGAAGATTGTAATAGCAAATACGTTTAAACAAAAATAAGATCTATGTTATTTTATAGTTTATAATAAATTCCAAAGTATTGTATCTAACAGATGAAGAGAAAGAAGGACCCAAAAAGAAGATATTTGCAGAATACAAGGAGAGGAAGAAGCAGAAGAACAAAATAAGAGCAAAGAATATATATGCAGGAAATATACTCATAAACTTGTTTTCGTCTGATAAGAAAAGGTCAAACAGACTTCATAGTTGGTGTAACGGCTAGATCGCCATGACCGGTCAAATGCTACGGTTGCAAAGATAGAAGAAATTAGATAGACAAGGTGTGGTTTTGACACCTTTAAGAGAATATCTCAGATCTGACTTTATCTCATGTCTGCAGAGATGGAAACAGACATATTTTGATACAAAGGTACATCATGTAATCAATTCTGATGGAAAATACACCCACTCTATCTTTCAGCACAGAAGAGACAAGATCTTACATTTGACAATAATCGAACATCAGAACATATAACAGACAATATATAAATCATTAAATAAATCAAAAACGTGCAAAAGAACATTAATGCAACATAAGGAATATAGCGATCAATGATGATTAAATGAATAGATAGCTATCAATGACAAGAATTTATAAAGAAAAGATTACAGTTTTATACAATCGCTATAGGACACATTTCTCAATACTCAGGTCAATTTTTCACTTTGGCAAAACAATCAATTTCACATTCAAAATGTACTAAAACTACCAAAACACTTCATACATGTCTCAAATCAACTCATTCTTTTATAACACTGTTGTCACCCAACAAACACACTTCGTCACTCATAAAACAATGACCTAAAAAACACAGGCAGCATTATACAATGTTTTCTTTTGTAAAGTTTCTTTACAAAACTAGAAGGACACTCTCTATAATTTATTGCAGTATACAGTATGTTATAGTTCATGTTTATACAAAAGTGTGTCCTATATCGACTGTAAAAAATTGTAAGATTCATAAAAAGGAATACTTAAAAGACATTAATCAAAAGAATAAACTGAATACATTTGAATATGAATAATTTCGCATACACCAAAAGTCTTTAGAAGAGTTATGAATTCTTCTGCATTATTGGTTTCAGCATTATCTATGTGAATATTAAAATCCCCAGCAATATCAAAACAGTCAAACTCAGAGGAAACTGATAGACATCTTTAAGTAGAGCAGCTGTAAATACTGATTTATGTACATATGTGTCAAAAACAAAGTGTCTTTCTTGATTAAATGGAAGGAAATCTTTGTAACTCATGTATAAGCAGTGGCATTGATTGAATGCACATAAGAAATAATATTTCTCTAACACAGAATATAGACAGGCTCTAAAAGCTGCCAGGGCCGAAAATCTCTGCAAACATAAAAGTAAATCATAGAAGTAAATCAAAACTATCCTAGGTTTTTAACTGGTACAGTGGCTAGATTAACAAAAAAATAAACAATCATCACCCCAACTGAATATTCCATCACTGTTTAGTAGCCATGAAAAATTTGCCAAATTATGTGACATTCCACTTTATACAGAAATTTTCATTTTTGAGCTCGGATTCCTCAATTCCATCTGTGTTTTCCACATCATGGAAATCAGAGGGCCCTACAGAAGAAAAAAAACAACAACACATAGATGGATAGATTAATGGTTTGTGCATAATTCAGAAATGAATTTAGAATGCCTTTTAAATTCCAATTCATTTGACCCTTCGCAGGGAGTTTGATTGACAAGCGATCTAACCAATCAGAAAGCCGAATCCGCCATTTTGTCCGACAAAGCAGTCAGGAGTTAGAAGATTAACCTCGGTGGACTTAAACTTGAAAAATGGTGTGTACTGACGTCTTTTCGCGTTTGAAACAACATTTCTTCTCATGTTCATTCATGTTTATTTGATGCTATAAATGAACTAGTAGGAAGAGATGATTGGTGTCTTCCGTATTCAACTTACAACAAAAGTGTAAACTGGCGTTGTGTCAGTTACACTTTTTTTGTAAGCTGAATAGGGAAGACAGTCTGGTGGAAGCTTGATATTTTACTTTATAACTTGTTAAATATGGATATTTCTTTACACAAATGCATCACTTCACTTCAGAAGGCCTTTATTGACCCCCTGAAGCAGTGTGGAGTACGTTTATGATGAATGGAAGCACTTTCTTCAGCTCATACTCGTGACCCCTTTTCACTGCCATTATAAAGCTCGGATGCATCAGGATATTTATTAAAATATATCTGATTGTGTTCATCTGAAAGAAGAAAGTCATAAACACCTAGGATGGCTTGAGGGTGAGTAAATCATGGGCTAATTTTCATTTGAAAGTGAACTAATCCTTTAACTAGAAAAGCAAAGTTTGTCAAACTGCTTTGCTTGAAGATAAAAATGTAAAGACTTTAAGTTTGAAGGTTTATAGGCTTTACAGGACAATGTAAGAGATCAACAGAACAATAGAATGATCAACTTCATGGCAATATAAATTGATTTGACTGCCTTGACACTATTGGATAAAAAGTGAACTGATCTGGATGATCGCTGTTTCCTCCAGTGCTGCTTTATAGATGAATCGAACATTCTATAAATAATGAATTTTACAGTTATTGAACCAAACTCAATCAACACTGAACTGACTTCAGTTGGACAATGACATTATTGTCTTTTCAGAGCTATTTTACAAAACTGAAGTCAGTTCACATTATATTTTCCTGTTTATCACTGTAAAGCTGCTTTGAAACAATCTGCATTGTATAAAGCACCTTATAGGCTAAATAAAGATGACATGTTGGATGTGGCTAATTTAATTTAAAAAGTCCTTAGACTTTAATCAGTGTAGTAGACAATGTATTGATACCATATTTTATGCGGATGAAAATTAGGCTGTGTGGGATAGACTTACAGTGGCACACACTGTATAAAGATCCTAGATCATAATGTAACTTTCAAAACTCACAACTTTCAAAACTGTTTTACTGTCTACTAAAGTCTTTTTGGAAAGATGTCTCTTCAGCCGAACAACTGTCATGTTGTCAAACAACAATAGCTACTGTACACTGACCGATCACGGACTGTTTGGCTCCAGTTAACGTGTGTTAATGTGTGTGTATTTGTACTCACCCAGATTACACACACAACGGAATGGTCCTGGCACATTCGCACAGCTATGAGCACATTTAGCCTGACCAGACACATCTATATCTGAGAGAGAAAACGATTGGGTAATTAGTAGATATGTCAGCGGGAAAAACTACTTGTCTGTTAAGCATATGTTCAGACTGCCATCAAAATCCTGGTGAAGCCGTTTTATTGGTCGATGCCTGACCAATGAACAACGTCATCCAGTGCGACTTGGCATGCTGTAATAAATATTTGCATATGTATGAGACAATATTTTCATTAAAATATAATTAGTTTTAACGTTTTTTTATATTACAGTAAAAAGTAGTAAATTTCATTTACTTGGGTGGCTGCTATACATGGAGCACCAAAACGGCGCGATCTGATCTATGTAGTCACGTCATTGCATACAAAAATGTCCCATTTCATTGGCTGACTCCAACCAATAAACAACTTTACTACTCTTTTACTGTAATTTAAAACTAATGATATTTTAATGAAAACAGGGATTTTAACTCAGGGCTCAGAACTACCACCCCCAAATTTTTTTTTTTTTTTTTTTTACATGGTCTCTGAGCAGCTTTGTCCCAAAATGTGCGTACTGTTTTCAGAGAAACATGTGATTAACAAAAAACGAAGCCTCACATTGTTTCCAGTCACGTGAATGCTTCACTTTGCCTGTCAGAATGTTTGAACCCAGACCATTAGCCTACTATATGAAAGTTCAAGTCCATTTACTAAACATTTTAAATATATAAGCCTGTAGCCTATACTACATCATCATATGTTCTGTCATATAGGCTACAATAAAATAACAACACAATTTACAAACAACTCAGTAGGCTATGTATTATTAGTAATTATTATTCTTTTTGTTGATCCATTTCATTTATTGTCAAAAAGATGTGAATTATATTATTGAAATAAACACATTTAGCATTGTCAGGCTTTTATTTGTGTTTAATGGATAAAACAACGGAGCTACGATCTCAGGTTTATGGCTGCTATAAATTTTACCTGCCACAGGATATGGCACTGTTTCGACACTTTTGATGACACTTTTGAAACCTTTCCCGAAACGTTTAGAGAAAAGCTTCAAAAATTTAAGAGGCTTAATTTTTCCATCCCTACTCAATAGTTTTAGGCCTTTTTGCAAATGTTTCAGTAGAATTTAGCTGTTTTATTAAGCGTTTACTCATTTATAGCCTGTTTTTTTTAAACATTAACCATATGTAACGTCATATCCAATCAGATTTCTTTTCACCCATATCCCCCACGCCCACCATGCACGCACATACACACATTTGACTTTACAACACAAAAACGCACACCTTTATTTATTCTCATTCTCTCTTGCTCTCTTAATATGTAATGAGTTTACGCAGATAGATTTTAATAATCAATTTAAAAAATGTTTAAAAATTAAATAAAAATAGCATCCTCTCATGGTATACGAACAGTGCGTACACTGGCGTTGTTCATTGGTCAGGCGTCGACCAATAAAACGGCTTCACCTCCCACCCCCCTACCCCCGTTCTGCTCTCTCACATCTGCTTTCAAGTGCTCAAGTCAGTTTTGCAACAGGAATATCGCAAAAAGAGTAGCAAAAGTCAAAGCGCCAGGAATTGAACTTGTACTGCCAGATCTGAGAGGTTGTAAGTGCCGACTTGAAGCTGTACATCGAAACTGAAGTAAAGTGCAAAAGTAAATATGTCACACACATTTGTGTCTGTCATTTTGTTTATGTGAATGCTATTTTACATATTTGTAACTAGTAATCTGCAGCTACAACTTCGTAACACGGGTGTTTTGATTGTTGTCTGCGTGTGCAAATCGAAACATTCAGCTTTTCACATCAGGGCTGTGAGTGTAAATTTCAATTTACAAATACAAATACAAATATTAATACGACAAGTTCTCACATTCAAATCAGCAACCTCTCGGGTTTTGCTACTGATTTACCTTCATAGTCGGTATGTATTTTCTACTGCACAAGAAGCATGATCAGCGAGCATTCACGCAGTTGGATAGTCCTTCAACCAATCAGATCAACGATCCGGGTGACGTACTTTGCAGAGCGACGCGAAAACTCCAGACAGGTTTAGTTTGTATTGGTTTGTAGCATTGATCAGCGGTTTGCAGAAGCAGCAATGGCATCGAGCGATTTTTTTTTTTTTTTTTGCAGGTTGTGCAGAATAAAACATGAAAGTGAGTGGCATTTACACCTACTCGAGCGATTTGTTTGCTAAACTAAAGAAGTCATTCAGCATTGTCGAGAGGTTAAAAGGAATTGGATTGACGGTCGTTCTTGCCGTCGCTTCTCTATCGTCATCGTGTTATACCCGCCAATAGCGAGCAAGGTGGATAAGCCAGTCTGTGATTGATTCCCGCAAAAGTGTAACAGAAGCAGTAGAAATGAATGTACGGGTTTCCAGACTGAGCTGCCGGGCGAAATCAAATCGCCGGCAGATCAGGCTGGGTTTACCCAGTCTACATTCTCACAGCACATTTGCTGAACTAATAATTGATTAGATTTATGCCACTGGCCTGTGCGGTTCATTTATTGTGTCCAGTCTGGGCTCTAAAGATATATGTGAAGCCCTTCTTTCCTTAGTGATCAAAATGGAGGAGGGAACAAGGCCTGAAGTATGAAACTGAGCAGTCAAAGAAGACACCTTTGGAATGTAATCTGGTCTAGGGACATAATACATTCATAGGGACAGAAGTAAGAATTTCTTACCTTCAATTCCAATTAAACTTTGTGGCAGTGAGGACAGAATGTCGTCTAATCCGGCATAATTGGAAACATTGAAAAATTAATCAGGATCTGCTATCTCCTTCATCTCTTTTATTGCTTTAGGATTATACAGAATAGCTTCACCAACCTAAAGATAACATAATGTTTTTCCAAGTGTATGGGTTTTATGATTTACTTTGTTAAATCATAAAAAACATTAACTATACAATAACCAAGTAACATAGCTGTTGTAAGTGCTTTAGTAGGACTGGTGAACCCAGAAGTATCTACAAGGACAGATTAAAATAAATTACAGTAATGTGCAATTTTAATAACGAATGATGTAAAAAGTGCTTTATTATCTAAAATGTTGCTAAAATAAGCCAACTTCAGTGGCCCAGTACTGCACAACATAATGAAATTTAAACACAATGAAAACAAGCTACAACACAATGAAATCGGCACAACACAAAGGTAACAAGCCACAATACTAGGGATGTAACAATGCACCGCAAGTTGGTTGAAAATCGATGAAAATATGTGACAATTCAAGTCGGCTGAGATGTTAAATGAATTGTGATACACATTTTAAACATCAGGGGTGCTATCGCTGAAGCTGATTACTGTGACGCTGCTTTACAAGCGCGAGAGCATGTTGAGTGTTGGGTAAGTGCTGATGTTGAGGATGACCCATCCTCATTCATGGTAGGTTTGGAAGCATTTACAGACTAAAAATGAAAGCGTTGAGGTGCAGATACCGCAAGATAATGTTAATATACACACTCAAATACACTAATAGCAGTGTGGATGAATGCGAGAGCCACAGAGATCTGTGTTTTCAAGACAAAAGATTAGGTCCTTTTCCATAGTAGAAAGTTAAATCCGGTATGCCCCATATAAAATTAGAGAAAGGATGTATTCCACAGACTGAAGGAGAAAGCCGTGCTTGTGCAGGTATTGTATTTATTGTAGGCTTTCTAAATGTGTACATTTTGGTAACACTTTACAACAAGGTTCATTAGTTAACTACTTTAGTTAACATGAACTAAGAATGATCAATACTTGTCTTTTACAGCAATTAATAGACTTAGTTAATGTCAGCGTCAGCATTTACTAATACATTATTAAAATCAAAAGTTGCATTTGTTAAACTTCCCCTGTAGTCAATAATTTTATCCCTTAAAACTCATCTTTGATCACTAAAGTGACAAAACATTTTTCCTGTGACAAAAAAAAAAAAATCTTCACGCCTTAAAAATTGCCTGAATGTAACTCTACACCCTTGCTTCATTTAATATACACGGATCTATGAATATGCTAATTAGCCACGCCTCCACTCACTCGCACAAGCTCAGAGATCCACTCGGTCAGCTTACTGCTTATAACTTGGGACACATGACGGTAAGTAATATGATTAGCCTTTTCCTTGACTACATTATCAAACAGCTGCTAATAATAGGCTTGTTTGAGATGAGCAAATTCTGCGCAGAACCGATCACCGGTGATCACCGCGAGATGCATGCCGGTTAGAAATGTGTCCGAGGGTGGTCCGCCTTGCTCTGATGTCATGCTGACGTGTGTCAAAAACCTCTCGCGAGGGCGAGGCGGACGTGTCGGATTCTGCAGTCGAGCGCAGTTGCTCTCCACCGACTGCGCTGACCAAAAGCACGATGGGAAACGACTTGATGACGACACAGGATAAAGCTTATTGGTTTAAACAACCGTGATGTATTGATCTCTTTTAAAATGTTTGATTTTAAAACACTAATACCATGATTTTATGCGTATAAATTATGTGTGAATATTCCAAAAGTCTCTGACAGTGCGATCTCTCTATAGGTTATGTGATTGTTATCATATTTATAAAAATATATAAAAACATGTCTGTAATTAAAATAAAAATGATTGATACACACATCCTTCGAATGGAAATAAATAACAAGTACTTTGGGTGTATTGTTCATTATGTTTATTTTCATTTAAAAGCAACAGAACGTAAATTACATCCAGTTTATCAGCAACACAGCGCATGAGAGTGAATCCCGCGATATCCGCCTTTGATCTCGCAGGTGTCTGATGCACTACGAGAACGGAGAATTGTCCATCTTGCCTGCACTTTTTTCACTCCTCCCCTCACTGCAGCCGCCTACTCTCGGCTGAACTTCAGGCGAGGCTAGGCGCATCTCAAACAAGCCTAGTGTGTTGCTAATGTTACAAACCATGTTCCTGTTCACCTCTGAGTCAGAGAGCTACCTTCTAAAAATCAGTATCCTTAGAAAAGCTTTGAACAACTGTCAGGGTTCTGCCCTGGCAGCCTTGTCTGTGTTGTCTTTGTTCCATGTCTCTATGTTTGTGTTATTTGTCAGCACATGGCTTTGTCTTTGTTTGTGTTTGCCATGTGCTCCTCTTGTCCTGCCTCCTAGTTTGCTTTCACCACGCCCCCTTGTTCAGTCCTGTCTAGTCCTCGTTTCACTAACTGTGCTCACCTGAACCTTGTGTGCTTTGGTCCCTTTATATATTGTGCTTCCTTCCCTCATGTCTTTGCTGGTTTCTTGTGTGTGTTCACCATGTGTATTGTGCTCATAGATCCTGTCATTCAGTGATTAGATTTAGCTTTCCTTATCTGACTTTCTTTCTTGATAAATTCTATATTTTGCTCTAGTTCTCCAAAGCTTAATTTTTTGGTTTCTTTTGTTTTTGAACTAATCCTTTATTTATTTTAGTTTCATGCTAGGGTGTTCTCTTGCTTTATTTTGTGTTTGCTAGTTTCAATCATTTACTTTTATTCTGTTTCTCTAGTCTTAGTTTTCTGCTTGCCTCAGTTTTCTGGTTGCCTCATTTTTATTTTATTAACCCTCTCTTGTGCCTTGCCTGTTTGTCTTGTGTCTTGTCTATTGTTTGAGTCTTGTCTGTTCCTGCCCTCCTCTGCCCAGTATCCTGAGTTTCCTGGCCACTGACTCCTCTGCCTGGTAGCAAGGACCTTACAGCAGTCAACTCTTTTGTCAAGCCTCTGGTTCTGTCTTCACCATCTTGGACTGTGTCAGTGGTCAACAACCCTGCCTATAGTTGTGTCGTCTGCCCTGCCCTGCTGTTTGACTGGTTCACGCCTATATCTCCCTGTTGTGCCCTGTCTTTAGTGTTGTTAATAAACCCCTTTATTGCTCATTCTGCGCCTGGGTCCTCACTCCTGCAAAAACCTGACAACAACTCAGAACATCAGTGGAGAAAGGCATATAGTTCATCACAACAGTAATATACATCATACATCCGCTATACTGCTAAATCTACCAGATTTTTCATATCAACAAAAATATACCAGGATATATTCTCTTGAGACTCGCCTGCTTCAGAGCGGTCATGGTTAATGATATGCTAAAGCCCGCCAGCACTTTGACTTGTTTGGTTACAAGTTTTTGACGTCACAAACACCAGCGCTTTCAAACCACGTTTTTGAAACTGTCTTTAGATCACTGCAGTTTTAAAGAAAAAATACTCAAAAATGATGTTGACTTATACAGAAGAGGATTAGGGCCAAGCAATAATAAAAAAATAAAACCATCTCGAGATTAAAGTTGTTAAATAACGAGAAAAAAGTCGAGATAAAATGTTGAGAATAAACTTGTTAAATTACGAGAAAAAAACTCGTTAAATTTCGAGAAAAAGTCGAGATAAAATGTTGAGAATAAAGTCATTAAATTACGAGAAAAAAATTGTTAAATTACGAGAACAAATTCGTTAAATTATGAGAAAAATGTTGTTAAAGTTTGAGAAAAAATTTGAGATAAAATGTTGAGAATAAAGTCATTAAATTATGAGAAAAAATTCGTTAAATTACGAGAACAAATTTGTTAAATTACGAATTTGTTCTCATAATTTAAAGACTTTATTCTCAGTTTTTTCTCGTAATTTAACGAGTTTTTTCTCGTAATTTAATGACTTTATTCTCAACATTTTATTTCGACTTTTTTCTCGAAACTTTAATCTCGAGATGGTTTTATTTTTTTATTATTGCTTGGCCCTAATCCTCTTCCGTAGACTTATGAATTTGCACATGGTTTGTCTTAAAGCATATTACAAACACCACATAGACATATAAACAACATTAAAAACTTGATTTTCACCACAGGGGGACTACAACATTAGTTAACACACTGTGAACTAACATGAACAAACAATGAACATTTGTATTTTTATTAACTAACATTAAGCAAAGATTAATAAATACTACAGCAAATGTATTGCTCATTAAAGTTAATATATTTAACTAATGTAAACAAATGAAACCTTACTGTAAAATGTTACCAGATTTTTTTAATAACGTAGATTATTACAGCATATTTTTGTAAATGTGTTCAAAAGTAATTCTTGAAAGTGTAAAGATACAAATTATAGCAAATATATAGCAAAAACCTTGCCTTTATAACAATGTGAAACCTCTGTCACTGTTGTACTTAGATTTTACTTCTTATATCAGCAGCGTCTTGACCAGACAAAGAACGATCTGAGCCGAAACAAACCTTCTCCCAAGAAAATGGCATTGCAAGATCTAACTGGAGGGACTTTTTTGGGACTAGTTCTAAAATTTCAATTTAGTTTTATTATTTGACCCAAGATATTTCAATTTCACAAAGAATTGATTGCAACATTTTGTCTTAGAAATAATAAAAGAATACCTTTTCATTTATAATTTTTCTTAAATTTAATTTTGTTAAAAAAATCGTGACAAAAATCGTATTGTGAAATCGTTACATCCTTCATCACAACACAATGAAAGAACACCACAACACAACAACACTCACCCCAATGGAATAGCGAATGACATCTTTCATTTGTGGCATGTTCAAAACATCAGTAAGATCCATTCGGTCTCCCAAAATCTGCCCGTCAGACAATACAATTATAATTTTTTTTGAGTTGTTTTTTGATCCATTCTCAGGGATGAAAATATTTGTGCTGTAAATAACCAATGAAACCAGTGAGACCATGATATTAACATGTTACCAACTAAAGTGATACATGCGAATCAAACACTTAAAATGTCTAGTATTTCACATCATAATTTGTAAACTCACAGGACATGATGGATGGCAGAGGCAGTGTTGGTGAGCTTGAAAATTTGCTGTATTTCCTTGACCTTTTGCAAGGCTCTGGCACGATCCTTATTTTCTAGAAGTGAGAGCTCTGTCCTGATGCTACTGCCGTATTGCACTATCGCAAAGTTAAACTGAAGAAAGAGGGATTTTTTTTGGATAAAATACCTTTTAAATTGTACTTAAACAAATCAGCTATAAATGTGTCATAAAATCCTTTAGTGTATACTTGCATTGAAACATGCTTTCCAAACATTTAACATAAAATTGTAGATGCAATCTTTGGCTCTCTGAAATTCATCTTGTGTAACGCTACCAGAGCCATCCAGCACAAAAGCAATCTCTGTCCCAGCATCTAAAAAAGATGTTCTGAAATATCAGTATAGAAATGACGGTTTCATTTAAGACATTGTTCTGTGTATCTATGATATGACACCATCAGCATGTTGTTGTGTGGAGATGCAATGCTTGAATCTGCTTTGGCTTCATTTGGAACAATTTTCCAAAAATATAGAAAGTAACAGGCAATACTGTGTTTAAAATGTTATACTCAATATTTAATTCTTATTCACTGAACTGTTATATAAAAGCAACATCACTCACAAATTTGTGATGTAGCACTGAATATCAGCAAGGCTTAATTTCACAACAGCTGAATTAGCATGTATTTACAGCATATCTAAACAGATTTTAGCATGAAAACTATGCACAAACTGCCTTTCTCTATTATATAGTGTGATGTTAGATGAAAACTTTCTTACCTATAATCCCAGTTAAACTTTGTTCCATTGAGCACAGAACATCATCTAATCCGGCATAACTGGAAACACTGAAATACTTCTCAGGATCTGCTATGTCCTTCATCTCTTTTATTGCGTTAGGATTAGACAGAACATCTTCACCAACCTAAAGATAACATGTTGTTATTGCAAGTGTACTGGTTTTATGATTTTTTTTTCTAAATAAACACTAAAAATAATTAACTATACAATAACGAACCATGAGTAATATAGCTGATATGAGTGTTTTAGTTGGACTCACTACAACTGGTGAAACTATAGAAGTATCAACAAGGACGAATTAAAATAAATTGCATTAATGTGCAAACGTGTCTTTTAAAAAGTGCTTTATTATCTAAAATGATACTGAAATAAGCAGTAAACAGGACACTTACCCCTATTGAATAGCGAATGACATCTTTCATTTGTGGCATGTTCAAAACATCAGTAAGACGCATTGGGTCTCCCAAAATCTTCCCGTCAGACAATACAATTATTATTTTTTTGGAGTTGTTTTTTGATCCATTCTCAGGGATGAAAATATTTGTGCTGCAAACAACCAATGAAACCAGTGAGACCCTGACATTAACATTAATACCAACAAAAGTGATACATGTCTAGTGTTTCACATCATAATTTGTAAACTCACAGGACATGATGGATGGCAGAGGCAGTGTTGGTGAGCTTGAAAATTTGCTGTATTTTCTTGACCTTTTGCAACATTCTGACACGATCCTTATTTTCTAGAAGGGAGAGCTCTGTCCTGATGCTACTGCCGTATTGCACTATCGCAAAGTTACACTGAAAAGAGAGGGATTTCTATTTAATCAAATATATCTTTTAAATTGTATTTAAAAAACAAGATAGCTATAAATGTGTGTCATAAAATCCTTTAGTGTATACTTGCATTGAAACATGCTTTCCAAACACTGAGCATGACTTTGTAGATGAAATCTTTGGCTCTCTGAAAGTTATCTCGTGTAATGCTACCAGATCCATCCAGCACAAAAGCAATCTCTGCCCCAGCATCTAAAATAGATGTTCTGAAATATCAGTATAGATATTATGGTTTCTTTTAAGACATTGTTCTGTGTATCTATAATATGACACCATCAGCATGACATAATAAATATGAATCCTGATTTAAGGCTAAACATGGACTAGTACTGTCACCATCCTCAGCTGTTTTGGTTTCACTGTCTGGATGGGTGTCTCTTCTCATCCTCTGTTTAACTGTAGATATTGATAGAAATGTAAATGATCAGATATCAGATTCTTTAAATGAGTCACACTAAGGCAACAAATTATTTTATTTTTAGATAAGCTCACCTTGGTCGATCCTTCCTCGATTGTTGTTGTTGTTGTTGTTACTGGTGTTTTTTTTCTCCATTTGACTTAAAACTATAAGTAGAGGGATTTGGAAAGTTGAAAAGGGGTAGGATTTCATCTGTTTAAATCATAAGTATCATTATCAAATCATCCAAACATACCTAATTTAGCAGGATTCAGTTTGCCTTTCCCAATGGGATTCATCAGTTGGCAATTTCCATTCAGATCCTCAGTTACTGACTGAATATATATAAAAAAATTATCTTATATAGATATATAAATATCTTTATATATAGACACGTTAATATGTTAATTAGATTAACACACTTGCCCCGCCCCCAGGCCTACATAGGTCATCTGACTTTTTATACAGTTGACTGATGATGAATAGGGCAACAACTTACTGTGTGATATAGCCTCTAGAATGCAGTTAGAATGTCCATAAAGATAAGAAAGGCGATCGATTTGAACCAAGATTTATGTTTCTGTCTGTTGGTGCACACAGCTGAACCGTCCATAACCAGGTGCACACATGTAATATCTGAGCTAGAGTAGAGCCTTGCTCGAGGACACTATATTTGAGCGCTCGCGAGTTTTGTGGAGAGATTTGTTCTGCACGTTAGCTACATTGGTGCGCTCTCGACAAGTGTTGTTAAAAAATGCCATAGTAACTGCCTCAAGTGAACTATAAAAATGAAAAGAACGTTGAGACTGAAAGCTGCAGTTGTGTTTATTGGTTAAAATGAATGGAGAATATCTCGTTTATTATTATTCTTCTCCGAAATGAATTGTATTTTTCAGGGCCTAATGCTCGAAAACTCATGAAACTTTTCACACGCGTCAGAAAATGGTGAAAATTTACATCTGATATGGATTTCAGAATTAGTTGTGGCAAAATGGCTTGATAGCGCCACCTATAGAATTTCAATTAAGCGCCCTTTGTGCTATGTTTCACGTACAGGTATGAAATTCGGTACACACATCTAACAGCCCAATACCAAAGTCCATTTAAGACCAGTCAGTTCACTCTGCGGCCATATTTGAAACGCCTCTCGGGCAAGTGCAGCTCCTATCTCTTTAAATGTGGAAACATCAAATTCTCCAAATCTGTTTGCCAAGCTTTCGATTAAATTTCATATTTGAAATCACCAATGAAATCTGACGACAACTGTCTCATAAATTTTGTTTGTAATGCTCAAATCATGACAAAAAACAGTATTTTTCAGGCTGGATCAAGCTAATGCGCATGCGCAGTCCTAAATGCGCGTCTCTTGTGTCTCATTTCGGAGGCGTGCATCTGACTGTTTCTATAGAGGGTATGCATCGACGTCACTTTCCCGCCGGAACGCGCTCCCTCAGCTGGACTGAGTGGTAAAAGAACCTGCTGCATGACTGGATTTTATAGGGGCAACTGCAAAAACGCGAGTAAAACAAACGATTACACTAAAGGTTGGGCTCGAAATTGTTCCTTACAACTTGTCAAATAAACTTAATCCATGGATATTGACATGCAGCCAGGAATCGTGTTCAGTAGCGTGTTTACCCACCACACAAAGCACGCAATTGCATGGGGCCCCGCGGGCTTGGGGGGCCCCCTCGATTTCTCCCAAGGGCAACCCTACGGTGGTGCAGTCAACATGATATGCAGGTAGGCCTATATGCCATATACCCACTAGGAAAGGTCAAGGATTTTATCCTAATTATTGTTAATGTAATTCATTTTTCCAGGAGCTCATTGCTTCTACGTTCAGTTAAACTGCTAACAGTGATTGTAAAATTAATTGCCTAAATTATTACATTATTTGCTAACTGCATTCTTTAAATTGTGATGTTGACATGCATTCTCTGTAAAGCTGCTTTGAAATGATAGGTGTTGTGAAAAGCGCTATACAAATAAATGTGAATTGAATTGATTTGCATATACCCGCTTTAAAAAGCGCGAGGATACGGATTTGTCTCTCTGTAATGTGCTATGACAGATCGTAACGCCTCAGTTCTAGAAAAGCGGCAGCCTGACGCGCACGTGAACTGATCCTCTCCTCCGCTTTAATGCCAGTTAGGCTACAGCGTGAAATAAACATGAATGAACAAGTAAAGGTATGTTAAAAGATACAGTTCAACGTATCAAAATCCATATCATGTCTCGTGTAATCGCGCTCAATAATTGTTTAATACACGAAAAGACGTTAAAGCTGCTGTCCGCGATTTTTCCTCTTTGTCGCCATCTCTGTTTGAAACCTGCAATTGCAGTCATATGCGGAACAGTTATCTGTATGTGCGTTGTGCCTCGGCGCAGCTCGTCAGCACGGATGAATCTAATGCTTGCTGTCAGTCACCGCACCGGTGTGGATACTGTACTTCAGAATCACAGATTCTACGACTTGAAAGTATGACCAATATAAGAATTTGCACTGGAAAATATCATCTGAACAAGTAAGTAACATGTCTGCCACTTTTGTTCTGACCAACTGAGGAAAAAAGCATTAGGCCTACAATAAATCACGCTGTCAATGATGATTAAACCTAACGATCGCTTAGCTCGGATCATGCCAAACCGTGCAAATTATTATTACTGTTATATTGTTCTCAAATTGTTATTGTTACATCAGCATTGCGTGACTATGTGTATTTAGTGTATATTAGCGTTACCTGTGGATTTCAATTTCTGTAGCCACTCAACAGTCCGAAGTCTTTTGCTTTTTGACTACGGGTGAATCCCCAGTTGTCACTGATTATTGTCACGCTCTTATTATAAAACATTATTACAAGCTTACTGTTGTGAATCGAGACAAGATAATTAGATAGTTTTGAACACTGGCTGGTTATGTACTTGCTCAAAAATTGATTTTGGATAATTTTTAACCAAAAAAAGTTGTGGACTGCAGCTTTAATAAAAACGCTGGTAAACAAACAATCGTAACGTCACATTTACCTAAGAACAAACATATTCATCATGACCATAAACTCGTTAGTCAGCTAGAAAAATGAACTCTAGGAGCATTTAGCTAAATATATATGTACCATATTACATAATTATATTTTTTAATGTTCTTTAATACATAATGCATGTTTGAATAAATCCATCAAGTTAACAGCCAACATTTAAATGTTTATACTTCAAAAAACGAATTGGAGTAGAAATAATTTTGAAGTTAGGCCTACAAACTTTAGGCCTATTACTATAAAAATTTAAGTGTAATTTAAGTTTGTATACAAATCAGTTCATTTTAACCTTCAATATTAATGTAGTACCAACTAATTCCCATGTAGCCTACTATATATTACAGCATTAGTTGAGAGATTTTTTTTCTTGAGAAAATTTGCCATCTACTGTACCTGATATACAGTATATCCAAAATAACTGATACTGAATCGAATTGCAAGCTTGTGAATCAAAATGCATAACTATGATGACATAGTGGCAGGAAATTATGCAAAACAGAAAACAGAGTCCAAACAGGTGATATTGTGACATACTGATAAGCCTCATCTTTCTATTATTGTTTATAATAGTTGCACTCTTAATTGTTAGGGCTGTGAATCTTTGGGTAGACAGCGATTCAATTCGATTCACAATTCATAGGTGTTCGATTCGATTCAAGAACGATTTTGGCAAATTCAGAATGATTCGATTTGAGACGATTCACATTAACATTCGATGCGATTCAATTAATTCAATTCGATTCTGCATTTTAATATGCATTTTTAGGGATATTGAAATGCTTCCCTCAATGTGTCTTAGTCAGGGTGTGAATTACACAGCAGCCTTCAGGGGGTCAGAGTAAGGGCAAAAACAAACAAACAAACAAAAAAAATCTTTTGTCCATTGTTAATATTAGTTCATGTTAGTTCTCAATGATGCTACATAACTTTATTTTAATAGCCTATAAAAATTGGCATTTGTGGAAATTTACATAAGCCCAAAACTTTAAAAGAGCTTTAGAAGTATTGTTAGGCCTAGTTCATGTTAACTATAGTAGACTAGAGGATAGTGTTAATGGCTACACAACCTTATTAAAGTGTTTAAAGCAGAACTAAGTAACTTTTTTTACCTTCATAAATAGTTTTCTAAGTCCTTACGATGGTTAATTGACTTGTAGTGGTGTGTTTGAGGCGTGCACTAACCCCCTCTGGCACGTCTACGCCAGAAAACAGCACTTGCAAGTTGAGCTGCGCCAACCCGACACAATCTCGCCTCATGTTCACATTCACGTTCACGCGAGAGTGACAAAATGCTTTGCGGTAATTCAAAAACAGTGTATATATTATGACTTTATAAGACAATTTCAAAAATTACCCACCTCCATCGAGATTTCTTGTACTGTATTTGCAAAACTACTGCGCTGGTGAGCGTTGTAGTCGTTGTAGTCCAGAGCTGCGCTTGGAGTATTTACGACAGTGTGATTCACTGAAGGAACCTGTAGGGGGAGCTTCGCAAATCTTACTGAGTTCCGCTTTAAAGTGTAAATGCTTACATGGAGAGATTATCATGCACTTTCCCAACTAATCCTAAACTAACTTTTCTTCACGGAATAGTAAAAAGCCCTCTTTGTTCTCTTTATATGGAACATTTTCCTTATGGTGATTCTGAAAGAAAACGCGCTGGGTTTCTACTGTTGCTATAGTAACAAACGCAACTTTAACGCGCATCTGATTGATAAACTGTGCGTTCACATTCAGCTTAACGACATTAAGTTCATAATTTAATTTATCATTCATTGAACTGTACGTATGCATTTAGACACTTACATTATGTGTTTGCTCCGTCCATGCAATAAATGCGCGCCTTGAAACTGCTCAGGTAATGTCAATTAACCATTTCCGACGTTTCCACGCAATAAAAGCATTTTATTTCAACAATAGTGACCGCGCAATGACTTGGCAGCTTTATCAATGGCTTGAGTAGTTTGACTCAGGTCTATTGTTGTCTTAATAGAGAACTGTCATATGCTCATGTAAACAGCAGTGGAGGAGAGCTCAAACGTGGGCTACGGCCTGAGCGCGAGCGCAATCCAGTGAGAGGCGGTAAAGAGTGCAGCCGCGCGTATCTGTGGAGAGCTGTGAGGGAATATGGAAGGCCAAAAGGGCCAAAAACACGTGAATTTTAACATGTCAACAACACGTTAAATACGTGTATTTCACGCATATTTCACGTGTTAAATACGCGTGCAAATTCAACATGTGAAATACGCATGAAAAATCAACACGTTAAATACACATGAAATACACCTTAAAAATCTGTTTGAATGGGTCAGTGTCATTGGCTGCTGAAAACTTGGGTCAAACCATTTCTGTGAGCTTAAGGGGCTATACCATTCATTTACTAGGATGCCACCATTTAACATGCTAGATCAGCTTATTCTGTCCATTTATTTGGTCATTTTTGTATAATCTATAAAAATAATATATTTAAATTGCCGTTTTATGAAAAAATAGTTTTAATTTTTCCACTTATGCATTTTTTTTTTTACAACGCCCTTACCTTTACTGACAATAAAATGCGGCATTATAAGCTCAGCTGAATGTGAGTATGCTCTCTCTCAGTCATATGACCTGCAAAGTTTTTTCTCTGGTGTGTGTTGGGGTGGGACACATAGGCTAACTGAAGAAGATTGGTGTGTGACTTGAGATGATAGACCTGCTGCAAAGTTTTGTTCTAAAGAAATAGTGCAGTTTAGTCATACACAAATATAATTTTAAAATGATAATAATGTACGATGATCTCACTGTGTTTGTGTCAGAACATTTAACGCATACTTAACGCGTTGATTTTCAGGCGTATTTAACATGTGAAATACGCGTTAAATACGCGTGAAATACACATATTTAACATGTTGTTGACGTGTTAAAATGCACGTGTTTTTGGCCCTTTTGGCACAACGTCTCCAATTCGCGGATGTAGTAATTTAATGTTTATATATTTTAAAGTACCGATTAATCCGATTCTTAGCCTTTTACATCGATTATCGACCGAAATAAACGATTCACGATTCAAAAAACATGATTCAAGATCGAAGCATATGAATCGTCAGGATTTGTAATCGATGCACCGAGAAAACGAGTGAATCGTTACACCCCCTATTAATTGTGCATTGAAAATTGCCAGCCGATAAACCCCCGGGAACGCGATCATGGGGCCCCTTCCTGGAGATTTGCTAAGGGCCCCCAATAACCTAAACACGCCACTGATCATGTTTCCTGACATTTATATGTGCCTGATTATGACGCCGGGGAAATACATAAAGCAAATCTGCCTGTGAATATTTTATATAACTATATATAATTATATAACTATACTATTGTGGCGAGCAGGGCGGGTGAGAGCCGTGAGGGAATGGCGCGAGGCCGGTGATGCGAGAGTTAACGAGCTCCACCTGCGAGGCGCACCGGCCTTGAGTCTTTCACGGAGGAGCTCCGTGAAAGCTTAAAAGAAGGAGCGACGACAGTGAAAGGCTCAAGGCCGGTGCGCCGTTCCCTCATGGCTCTCGCCCGCCCTGCTCGCCGCAACTATATATATATTATATAACTACAATATAGGTAGGTTTAAATCCGAGTAATCACTTATATCAATGTTATTTATAAAGTCATATTGTCCAGCCCTAAAACTTGTATAGTTTTTGTCAGTGTTTATTTAAAAACATCCAATTATGCAGAATATAAGATGGTAAATATTTAATTGATGATTTGTCAACACAATATATAACAATACAATATATACAGTATGATTTTACCTCAAAATCCAACAATTTGACACAAAATGATAACTGCAAATCCATGTTTCTCTGCCTGGAGTCCAGCTGTTTCTGTGAATTGCAGTGATCCATTTGCTTATTTTTTTCTGTAGCTTTCGGCAGTCTTTAAATATATGCCTCAGGGTTTGTGTCAAAGCTATTTGTATGTGACATCACTGTCGACCGTTATGACTGCGGTCACTGTGTGGCAAAAGACTGAGCATCAGAATTGGTTTTCAGTGTGAATGCCGTGAAAAACACACCCAAAACGGAAAAGAGCTTTGTGACTTTGTGTTGACAACTCCTCAGTTAAATATTTACCATCTTAAATTCTGCATAATTGGGTGTTTTTAAATATACACTGACAAAAACTATACAAGTTTTAGGGCTGGACAATATGACGATATATATATATATATATATATAACATTGATATAAGTGATTACTCAGATTTAAACCTACCTATATTGTTGTTATATAAAATATTAAAGTACACATGAAATCAAAATTGACCTTATTTATTTTGTTATCTCAAATTGCTAGTTTTGTGGTGAATAATTAATCCGTGCAAGTCAATCCACACAAAAAAATAGTTTGGCTTCATAATATTTAATCAAAATCTGAAAATGCTCCTCCCCTCTGCAACAGTGCCCCTTCTCTGATGACATCAGTTTGACGACTTGGGTTGAAATCGCTTAAACCACTCCTCTCCAACCGTTAGTCTGCTATGAGCGAGATATAGAGAGGAGGAGCGCTAAAGTAAAACTCTGCCCTCTATTCAATATTCCGTTTCACTTGGAAATACATCACAGCACTGGAGAAAAGACGTTTGCAACTTCTGGTTCACGGGGACTTTAACAAGCAGATTTGCTTTATGTATTTTCCCGGCGTCAAAATCACATTCCAAGGCACATATAAATGTCAGGAAACACGACTCCTGGATATCCATGGATTAGGTTTATTTGACAAGTTGTAAGGAGCAATTTCGAGCCCAAACTTTAGTGTAATCGTTTGTTTTACTCGCGTTTTCACAGTTTCCCTTATTAAATCCAGTCATGCAGCAGCTCTTTTGCCACTCAGTCCAGCTGAGGGAACGCGTTCCGGCGGGAAAGTGACGTTGATGCATACCCTCTATTCGGTTGTTATGTCTGACGTAATGTTGCAGCGCTTCCGGGTCCAAACGCTCTATCTCATACCACAAGAAAACAACAAATGGTGCTAATATACACACATGATGTGGTGTAATACTTCCATAAAATTATAATCATAACCTTTATCTCCATACCAAAATCCCAGATGGCCAGACAGTGATTTATCTTTTATAAATCGTTAAAATATTAAAGGATTAGTTCACTTTTAAATAAACTTTTCCTGATAATTTACTCACCCCCATGTCATCCAGGATGTCCATGTCTTTCTTTCTTCAGTTGAAAAGAAATTAAAGTTTTTGATGAAAACATTCCAGGAATTTTCTCCATATAGTGGACTTCACTGGGCACCAAACAGTTGAAGGTCAAAATTAGTTTCACTGCAGCTTCAAATTGTTCTACACGATCCCAGATAAGAAATAAGGGTCTTATCTAGTGAAACCATCGCTCATTTTCTGAAAAAATATGAAAATTATATAAGTTTTAACCAGAAATGCTCATCTTGAACTAGCTCTCTTCTTCTTCTCTATTAGAATTCCAGCAGTGTAGACGCTGCTAAGTGTATTACTGCCCTCCACAGGTCAAAGTTTGAACTAATTGTTATATACTATTGAACTAGCATATTGCATATAAAAATTAGTTCAAACTTTGACCTGTGGAGGGCAGTAATACACTTAGCAGTGTCTACACTGCCGGAATTCTAATAGAGAAGAAGAAGAGAGCTAGTTCAAGATGAGCATTTCTGGTTAAAACTTATATAATTTTCAATTTTTGTTAGAAAATGATCATCTGGGATCGTGTAGAACAATTTGAAGCTGCAGTGAAACTAATTTTGACCTTCAACTGTTTGGTGCCTATTGAAGTCTACTATAAGGAGAAAAATCCTGGAATGTTTTCATCAAAAACTTTAGTTTCTTTTCAACTGAAGAAAGAAAGACATGGACATCTTGGATGACATGGGGGTGAGTAAATTATCAGGAAAAGTTTATTTAAAAGTGAACTAATCCTTTAACGTTTGTGACACTGTGAGCACGGAGACTGTTGTATAGACTGTAAGTATTTAAAATGTTTGACTTTAAAATGTTAAATGTTTAATATGAATAAATAGTGCTCATAAACGTCTGTGGAGATGCCATTCTCAAGTGAAACGAGTCGAGGCTTGGACCTAGAAACGACATTACTTACGTCACGACTTAACAAGCGGATAGGAACTGGAGCTTCTAACGGCTGCTGCAGTGACACAATTACTTTACCAATCGTCGATTGGCTCTTATTTAGAAGGCGGGACTTATTCTGCCATATTGCGCGTTGCACTTTCTCCCACTACGGGAGCGCGCCCCTAGTGAGCACCTTATATAAATGCTACCTGTAGGGAGTTTATGTGTTATGGATTTGATCCTTGTTGTTTTTGTTGTTGTTTTGCTTGCTATTATGTGCTTATTGAAGAGGGTACATTTGTAAGTATCACTATATGTGTTTTAAAACTTCAGATTTTGTAACTTGCCATTTTATTAGTATTTTTCAGATATTAAGAATTTGTGTACCCCCATGGTATTATTGTTAAAGGTTTAAGGCAATTTGAGTGGTAGGAAATTATTCTATTTAAGAAGGCTGTTTAGTGTTTTGTGAGAAAAGAAAAGCAAACAGATGTCTGAATTTTTCTTGGTCATCTAAGTGGCTTGGATACTGGCTAGTAAGAAGCCAATTTTGTATATTGTAATTTTGAAAGTTGTTTATTTATTTTTTTTGACTCACATGTCAGTTTTCTTTTCTGTTTAGAAAAGTTTAGTCATTTGTTATCATCCTTGAGTTTGACTCTCCTCGTTTTTGAATGTGCTATAACATCAACCTCTAGTCTTGACGCCTAAATACGACCATCCTACAACAGTACTCTGAAGGAGAACTGACACATTTCTGTCTGTCACATGTGTGAAGGGAAAACCACTGTCTGCGGTTTTACTCTGAAAATGCTGCGACAGACAAAAATCCTTTTGAGGTATATCTAATTATGAACAGTTTACTTCTCATTTGGTGTAGCTTTCAATAGCTAAACCTTCTGTGAAATCATGTTGATAACACAATTGCTTACCATATTTGACATCCCTGTTTTTATACATACCACAAGGTGCTCCTCTTGTGATATCAGGCTTGAAACTACAGATGCAGGTATCAGGCTTTTTAGTTTTTCATCTTTAAAAGATATATTGATGTAATAAGATTTTTACAGTGAAAGTAATTCTGTAAATCAGTGAGGACATTATTATGAAATGAACAAAGTTAACATTTTGAATTTAGCTTTATTATGAAAAGACACTAAAGACAAAGACATACTTACCGTTAAAATTTACTCTGACACATTCATCCTCTGGAGTGCAGCTGAAACGTTTTCCATTTGTTGGGGAAGAAACAAAAACTCTAGAACAGGACAAATTAGGACAATTTTACTACAACAGCTCAGTATTCTATATCTATATTTAAGCTATATCTATATCTACATCTATCTATCTATCTATATTAGTAAAATGTCATAAATGACTAACCCATCTTTTGATTGAATAACGGTTTGCCCAAAGAGTGGATCATCCTTTGTGAAATGCTTCACTGGAGATATTTGATTGTTGAACCTGGTCACACTGCATATGACTGTAACATACCAAATATACAAAAATTCAGACTGCAGAATTTTCTTGCATAGGTACACAGTAATAAGATTATGTTTTTATATTTGTTTCAACTTTTGCCCAGACGTTTTCAGATTCAAATAAATAAGTGTTTAAAACATGCCCAAACAGAAATAAATGTTTGAAATAATTATTATAAACATTCATTTTCAACTGTAAATAAATACATACCAATCAAAAATAGAAGTCCGTTGTACATCTTGTGAACTTGATCAATTCCACACTTAAAAAACACATTGGCGCACTGACAGAAAGCAGCTGGTTGTGGTGTTGAAGGTAGAACTGAAAACATGCCTCTATCAAACCCTCCTCCTCCACACACTTCAGACACAGCATTTACTCTACAGCAGGGGTGTCAAACTTTTTTTACTGTAGGTTGAGGGCCGGATGGGAAAAAATGTAACAATGTACGGGCTGATTTTTTTTTTTTTAACTTAGTGAGCTGACAGTTACCTTATTAACCATACAAACTACACATTAATTTGCAAGAAAAAAATCACTGCTATTTGAAAACTGCATTTGTTTTTTACTGCAAAAATACTTTTTTTTTTTTTTTAAATAATGTTTTATTTAATATTTTTTATTATTGATTTTTTTCAATAAAAATTTGGCCAATTTTTTTTCTTATTTGTTGTTTATTTGTTCTATAACAGGCAAAACTGACCTTATACCAAAATATGTGTAGGCATTTGGTGTACAGGCACCAGTGTATTTTGAGCATGAGCAGTTGTTTTTGATTTAAATTAGATTGTATAATTTCAGGATTTACAGAAAAAAACAGCATGGTCTGACTTTAGCTTTGTGAAATTATGACACCTACACAAAACAAAATAGCAGACGGACTGAATGAAAATGCGAATTCACTCTCTAACAGTAGGTGGCGCTTGTGGAACAGCGGCGATATATATATAGCGTTTCCTTGGTTACTGCTGTACACAAAGCAGTGCTGCGCTTATAAAATTATACGGATAACGAAAGTTTTCTGAATACAGTTCAATTCAACCCAATTCAATATTTATATTTTTCTTCCTTCTTCAAACAGTGAGCTTGGCCTGGTACACATTACATTTTATCGCCATCTAATGGCCTGCCAGCAGAATACAGCGTTTTTAGTCATTTTCACAGATTTGTATGAATGGGAATCGTTTTGTACGATTGATTTGTATGCGGAAAAGTCAAAGGAAAAACTTTTTAAGTGTTTTAAACATATAGTTGTCGTGTAAACGTACCCTACGCTCTAATGACGGACAAAAACAGACATTAGCTACTTTCCACCGTCGTGCCGAACGGTTCTTATGATAACTTTGTAACTTCATTTGAGCTTGATTTTGTTAATAAAATAATGACACATGCAAGTATATGATCATAAAGCCAAAATATCAACTTTGACAACACTGTTTAATTATTCTTTAAAAATACAGCGGGTAGTAGTTTTGGTCAAGGTTCCCGACCGACAGCGGTCGGAGCCAAAAATGTATTTTGCCTATGTCACAATATGAGGTAAATCCGGCCCTGACTGTGGTAAATTATTCTCGAGCCCATACCCTTTGCATTGCACACAGCTTATTAATAAAAAATATCTATTTCATAGCGCAAAACTTTGTTTTATGAGAAATTTTAAAACTTTAAATGGATGAATATTTGAAATCCATTAAACTTGGGAACACCGAATAAACATCTTCATCGAAAGACTGGGTGCTGTGATATTTGGGGGTGCAACATGTTTATGTTTTTTGTTTTGTTTTATTTTTTCCAAGAAAATATCTTGCAAGTGTCGCACATGTGATACCAGCTTGTGAGCGTGAGGCACATGTTAAGTGTCAGTTCACCCAAAAATGAAAATTGCCATTAATTACTCACCCTCATGTTGTTCCACACCCGTAAGATTTTCGTTCATCTTCGGAACACAAATGAAGATCTTATTGATGAAATCTGAGAGCTTTCTGTCCCTCCATGGACAGCCTACGCAACTGCAACATTGACGCTTCAAAAAGTTCCTAAAGAGATCGGAAAACTAATCCATGTATTAATCGAGCAGTTTAGTTCAAACTTCCTAAAGAGACTTGATCGTTATGATGAACAGATTTAATTTAGGCTTTTACTCACATATAAAGTTGATCAGCGAACATGAACAGAAGCTCAACCGAACCTGAATGATGCGCGAGAACAAACCTCTTCCGGAAGTTTAAAGGTACTGCTTAACACCTGTTTCACACAAACTCCCGGTGCGTTCCAAACGGGATATATCGCCCTCTGAAGGGCACTTCGGAGTGAAAACAATCATGGCCGCCATATTGAAGGGTCGTTCCAAACCGAAGTGCTCAAAACTGGCCACTTCAAAGGGCCCTTGAGAATTAAGGATTTCAAAGGGTACAACTGATGGACATTTCAGGCCCCCATGATCCTTTGCACAGGGAAGATGTTTGACGTCACAGAATGGGTACAGGAGGCTCTGACTCTGAGTTCGACTTCACCTAGAAATGCATGTACTGTATATTTTTCTATAGGCTACTACTGTAATAATTATACGAATTAGATTTGGTGCATTATTATGGTCAAAATAACATTGTACTTCAACAAAATACTTTACAGCTCTTTTTACCAGTCCATTCAAATGTTTCAAATACATAGACACAATATACATTATATTTAAAGTATAAGACCCGCAGTATCTTTTAATGAATGCGTATTAATACAAAGAGTAAACCGGGGGGAAAAGACGAATGCGCCTCCTTGATTGTCTCGTTAAGATGATGCAGAAGTGCAGATCCATTAATGTACTAAAAACATATTTAAATCAGTTCATGTGAGTACAGTGGTTCAATATTAATATTATAAAACGATGAGAATATTTTTGGTGCGCCAAAAAACCCCCCCAAAATAACGACTTATTAAGTGATGGCCAATTTCAAAACTGCTTCAGGAAGCTTCGGAGCATAATGAATCAGCGTGTCGAATCATGATTCGGATTGCGCGTCAAACTGCTGAAATCACATGACTTTGGCGCTCGAACCGCTGATTCGACACAAAAGAATCATAACACTCCGAAGCTTCCTGAAGCAGTGTTTTGAAATCGGCCATCACTACATAAGTCGTTATTTAGATTTTTTGGCGCACCAAAAATATTCTCGTCGCTTTATAATATTAATATTGAACCACTGTACTCACATGAACTGATTTAAATATGTTTTAGTACCTTTATGGATCTTGAGAGAGGAAGTGTCATTGCTGGCTATGGAGGCCTCACGGAGCCATGGGATTTCAACAAAAATATCTTAATTTGTGTTCTGAAGATTAACGAAGGTCTTACGGGTGTGGAACGGCATGAGGGTGAGTAATAAATGACAGAATTTTCATTTTTGGGTGAACTAACCCTTTAATGTTAATTGTTGTTACTTGAAAACTTTGAATGAATGCATGAATGAATGAATGAATGAATGATAGGAGCCATGTCTTGCACCACAAGAATGAATCCGGGTATTGCGTTCCAGACATAGTGAGAGGGGTATGAATACTCGAACTGAATACTCCTGCCTTTTTACCTTAATCTAAAGTGGTTGTGTTTCTGGGTATAGCCACACGAGGACAGCAAATATCTTTTGATATCTGTCCTGGTTAACTGTCCTCATCAGGTTTGATTCTTAAAACAAGGAGTTTACAAAACAGCACACCTTGAGGATTTTCCATAAGCAGTTTTAACGACACTAAACTTTACACAAAAATGGATATAGTTTACTCACCCTCATGCTATTTCAGACTCACATGACTTTATTCTGTGGAACACAAAATGAGACGTTTAGCAGAATCACACAGATCTTATCCATTTAATAATAAAAGTTAAAATCACCATGAAATCAAAATGGACAATTCTTATTTTTAAATGGAAGACTGAACTAAGGAAGATACATTTTATATATATATATATATATTATTTTTAATTTATGTGTCCTCACTTTAATCAAAGTAACTTCCCTCTTACAGTAACATCTCTCAGATTCCATTTAAAATATCTTCATTTGTGTTTCAAAGATGAACAAAAATCTTATGGGTTTGAAACGACATGAGGATCAGAAATTAATGACAATTTTTCCATTTTTGTGTGAACTAATCATTTAAGGGCTAATTTCTGAAACACCCTTAAAGGGATAGTTCACCCAAATTGAAAATTCTGTCATCATTTACTCACCCTCAAACCTGTATGAATTTCTTCCTTCTGCTGAACACGGAAATAAAAATATTTTGAAGAATATGGGTAACCAAACAGTTGAGGGCCCCATTGACTTCCATAGTATGGAGAAAAAAAAAAAAAAAAAAAAAAAAAAAAACTGTCAATGGGGGCCATCAACTGTTTGGTTACAGACACTCTTTAAAATATCTTACTTTGTGTTCAGCAGAATATTCATTTTTAGGTGAACTATCCCTTTAAGGAAAACCTAATGGTGATCTTAAGGGAAAATTACACTTAAAGGGATAGTTCACCCAAAAATGAAAATTTGATGTTTATCTGCTTACCCCCAGTGCATCCAAGATGTAGATGACTTTGTTTCTTCAGTAGAACACAAATTATGATTTTTAACTCCAACCGCTGTGGTCTGTCAATCATATAATGCATGTCAATGGGAATTTCATCTGTAAGAGTAAAAAAAAACATGCACAGACAAATCCAAATTAAACCCTGCGGCTCGTGACGACACATTGATGTCCTAAGACACGAAACGATCGTTGTGTTTGTGCGAGAAACCAAACAGTATTTATATAATTTTTTACCTCGAATACACCATTATGTCCAACTGCCTTGAGCATCCGGTGCGTGATGTCTGAAAACGTGCTCTGATGACAGAAGTGATCTCTTGCGTGTATATGTCAATGAGCGTGAGAGATCACTTCTGGTATCAGAGCGTGTTCAGACCTCACTAACCGGATGCTCAAAGCAGTTAAACATAATGGTGTATAAGAGGTAAAAAAATGATATAAATACTGTTCGGTTTCTCGTACAAACCGATCATTTCGTGTTCCCATTGACATGCATTATACGACTGACAGACCACAGCAGTTGCAGTTAAAAAATCATCATTTGTGTTCGACTGAAGAAACAAAGTCACCTACATCTTGGATGCCCTGGGGGTAAGCAGATAAACATCAAATTTACATTTTTGGGTGAACTATCCCTTTAAGGTGCTTTATCCAACTGGGTACAGTTCTGCTGTTGTTTGTAAATGCCAGTAGTGAAATACAGTCATCAGTGTGTAGTGAGCTAGTGTCCTTACAAGTGCCTGTATTCGTGTATATGATATACTGATTCACGACCTAGGGAGCTAGGAATTGACTGACTGAGACGCACCCAATGTCTATAGATCTAATAGATTATACAGAATGAGTCATTCCAGCCTTTGCCAGAAGGGGTCAGTAGGGCTCTGGGGATGTTCAGACAGCAGGAGTCACAGGGAGTGGCCCATTATCTGCACCGTCATAGTGTGGGCAAATAACTCACATCAGCCTGTTACTCATCACAAATGCACCGGACTGCCCTGTGACAACAAACTGACAGTGAGTAGTTAAAAAGATGTGTTTCATGTTTAACACCTTGAACTGGCACACGTTACATAGTAAAACTTCAAAAATATTTTGCAATTTTAAATACATGCGATAAAAACGCTGCTGTATTCACAAATAGTTTTTATTTAATTAATATTAAATAAATTATTTAGCATTATTAAATTAATTAATATTAAAAATTATTAATATTCTTTTTTTTAGCATAATTTAAATGCACAACTTGAATGGAAACATAAGTATTATTAATGGATTAATTATTAAGTCTATTCCAGTGTTTGCCCACACACAACAGTAGACATTTTGGATGCCTCTCTTAGGGTATGTTTACACCTCAACGACGTTCTGAAAACAGAAACATTTTTTCCTTTACTTTTTTCACATACAGACGAAAACATTATAAAAATGATCCCTGTTCACAAGGATCCACGAAAACAACTAAAAACGCTGCCAGGCCAGTAGTTGGCGATGCCGTCACCGCTTTTTCTTTTTCTTTCCTTTTTATTTACAAATTTGCATTTTTGTACTTTACACAGAGACAGTAACGGTATCACTTTCAAAAAGATTTGGCATTTTCAAAAGTTTGCATTTTAAGGCATGTAAATGAACGGACAAAAAGTTTTCAGTTTTTTATATGAAAACTGCGTAGTGTAAAATGGCGCACTTATTACAGGTTGAATAAGGCATGTTTGATTAGGGAAACATATAAAATGTGTTGTTTTGCCTGTAGTCCATTACCAGGGTTGGGGGTCACTTAGGGTTTACATGACACTGTTTTCAACTAAAAACGTTTTGGTCGTTCATTTACACGACAGTTGCATTTTGGGGGCCTGAAAATGCAATCTTTTGAAAACGGGTTTCAAAGTGCAAGTTTTTGAAAACTATACGTTATCGTCTCCGTGTAAACAACAAAAACCTGAAATTGTGACAACGTGACCATGTATATGCGTATTATGTGTTAAGTCTATAGGAGTGTTTCTTTACAAAGCAACATCCCCAACTACTGGCCTGGCATGAATAATACAGCACTTTTAGTAGTTCTTGAACAGGGATCATTTTGACAATGTTGTCGTCTGTGCGCTGTTATGAAGTGAAAAAATACTTTTTGTGCACAAAAATAATGACTTTATTCAACAAAATTGTCTCTCCCCTGTCAGTCTCCTCTAGTTTTGTTGCAGCACTTCCAGGTTCTACGTCAGAACGCGACTCAGTATTGGCTAACGCTGTTCACGTGAGCAGCACGAAGCATGTGTGTGATGCTGACGCAGGAGCCGGCCAATACTGAGCCAGCATTGGGATGTAAACACGGAAGTGCGTACAATTCTGACAGGGCAGAGAAGAAATTGTTGAATAAAGTTGTTATTTTTGTGCACAAAAAGTATTCTCGTTGCATGTAACATTAAGGTTGAACCTCTGCAGTCACGTTGACTATTTTAATGATGTCTTTAATACCTTTCTGGACCTTGAATGATGGGGGATTAAAAAAAAAAAACCCTTGGGATTTTATCAAAAATATCTTAATTTGTGTTCTGAAGATGAACGAAGGTCTTACGGGTGTGGAGCGACATGAGAGTGAGTAATAAATGACAACTCATAACAAACATCATTCATTAGCAGAGCAGGTGGCCTTCACACCATTTGAGAACTCCATACTAGTGTCTATATCGGAGGGGAATGTGAAGGAATAGAGAAGGAATGGGAATAGGACAGTTTACAGACATAACTGAAAGCATTTGCATCACTAATCATCACTTTGGAAGTGTACAAGCATGAGAAAGCTTTGATTTATGGTCAAGTAGATCTCAGTGGCTTTGTTTACACAGCAGACTGCATGTTTTTCAGATCTGATCTTTAGGACTGACTGTTCATGCTGTTATCGGTCCAGTGATGAAATTGGATCTTTTTGTTCAGAGAGTGTAGTCGGTTTCCATTATGTACATCAGTAGCCATAGTAACGCGCCATGTCAGAATGATCGTATTGACGCGATAAGTGCAATGACGTAATAGCAAAGACCCATTATATATAAAGTCTTTTGTAATAATAGGAACTCTGCCACAACTTTGCAAGCTAATGATATTGATTATAATAAGTTTTAATAGTCTGTATGATTTATGCACTGTTGATGAAGAATAGCAATAAAGTTTGCCAGAAAATAGTAGCCGGCTTATGCAAAAATACACGTTTCATCATCTTTGGCACTAGTCAAGTTAGAAACACAAGCTAAATCTTATTTTCAGTTGAGATAATTAATTATCTAGTTGTTTAACTGTTTGATAAAATGTGTTTTGCCGTCTTTTATTTTGGTATAAATTCACAGAACAACACCACAAAGGACAGACATCTCAAATGTACCACATTTGACCATTTTACTGGCTTTGCTTGGCATATAGCTTCACAAAATCAGCACACATAGCATAAATTAATGTTAGTAGAGCCACAAGTTCATTCTTTGTACATCTTTCGTCCAGCTGCAAAACACATAATAAATTAATAAATTAATTTACAAGCGACAAAGAGTTGAACAGAAATGCTTTACAGAAAAATGCACTCAATTAAAGACATTTGTCAAAGTAGTTCTTCTCGTCCGTCCCGCTTTGGCCACTTAAACTACAGCTTAAATTCTACTACAGCTCACACACAAGTATTATATTCATGTACTAGTACTCTTCCATAACAATACATTACATTTCATTTTCAGAATAGAAAAAGACATTAAGAAACCAATTTCAGCCTGTAAGTTCACGTAAACGTTAATGAACTGTTAAGGCCAATGCCAGTGCCGCTAAATGTCCCACAGAGTTCAACATCATGAAATAAAGTCAGTCTTGAAAAGCACGTTTTTAAATAATCCACTGAACAGATGAAAGGATTTGGATCTAACAGACAATCTACACAAGGTTTATTTAACAAGTCCAGACCACTTACAACCTCATATGCAAAGTTTAAACTAACTTAATACAAAACGGTTTTGGAATATGAAATGATGTAGAGTTCAAAGGCAAAAAAAAAAAAAAAAAAAAATAGCTAGAAATGGAGTATTATTCGGAGGTCCCAGCCCACCATAAAATACTGAATGAAATGACAAATTCTAGAGTATTCTTGACTGCAAATGAATAATGGGCTATTTTGAGTTCAACTGAATATGGCGCTTATTTTTCCCCCTATGCATATTTAAATATATCTCCTTATGATGCTAATATTATCACATATTTAGGCTGAACCAATGTTTATAATGAAAATCACAGTTTAACAGAGAAGTGTGTAATTTCTGCACCTCTTCCATTATGCTCCCTGGTCCGAAAATGTTCAGAAAACAGCTTGTCCAGCCCCCCAAAAAATATGTAAGGTGTCTGTCAAAAACACAACATGCTCCCTGGAAGAGTCCTTCCACTAATCTCAACAGGCATAAAGCATGACTGATTTACAGCTACAGCTGTTCGCATTAATCAGCCAGTTTGCTGAAACTAGGAACAGTGTATATTTGGAAGACTTTTGCTGAAAATAACTCAAACTGCTTTGAGAGCAAAGTATAACATTTAAAATGTTGATAAATGTCAACGTTTTTAACTGTCCATCCATACACCCCCTCTGACAAAAACACATTAGCTTGAAGGATATTAACAACTAGTATGTGTTTATTAGTATATGAATAGATCATTTATTGTTTGTTTGTTTGTTTGTTTATATGTAAGTTTGCTCTAACATATTCCTTAATAACAGCAAGGGAAGCGATGTGTTATAGGGAAAGATGGTCACATTATCCCTAATCAGACTGCATGCCACTGAATACTTTGAGATGCACTTTTGTTAAGGTAAAATGAGATGTTCTGTTAGGGGCCATACATGACACTGTTTTCAGCTAAAATTGCGAAACTTTGTTATGCGTTTTGCCCGTTCATTTACACAACAAGTGCGTCGTGGGAGCATGGAAACGGGTTTCAAAGTGCAAGTTTTTGAAAACGATGGCATTATTGTGTCGGTGTAATCGACAAAAACGCAAATTTGTGAAAACAGTGACGTCATGCGCATGCGTATTACATGTTCAGTCTATAGGCACGTAGTTTTACTTTACAAAGTGACATCGCCATCTACTGGCCTGGCAGCATAATACAGCGTTTTTTAGTCATTTTCGCAGATCCGTGTGAACGGGGATCCTTTTTGACAATGTTGTTGCCTGTATGTGAAAAACGCAAAGGAAAAACTTTTGTTGTGTAACCGTGCCCCTAGTATGTGTTGCCTTAAAAAAGTCTTTAGTTTAGGAGGATCTGTAACTTTTCTGACATATTTCTGGAAGCCTAAAGGAATAGTTCACCAAAAAAAAAAAATTTTTGACATCATTTACCTCATGAACTAAAGGCCAGTTTGCACCAAGAACGATAACTATAAAGATAACGGTAACTATATTAGCGTTAGGGCTGGGCGATATATCGCATGCGATTGTCACGCGCATTTCGTCAGTAAAGCCGGTTCCCTGATTACCGCTAAATCGCCATCACCTGCTTTCAAATGGAGCGGCATTTAATAGACAGAGCCATAGATCACTGACAAGCGACGCAATATCACGTTCATTATCGAAGGCGATTCATCTGCGATATGAACGCGATATTGCGTCGCTTATCAGTGATCTACGGCTCTGTCTATTAAATGCCGCTCCATTTGAAAGCAGGTGATGGCGATGTAGCGGTAATCAGGGAACCGGCTTTACTGACGAAATGCGCGTGACAATCGCATGCGATATATCGCCCAGCCCTAATTAGCGTCAACACCAACGCACAATAATTTGTTTTAAATTTGCTTTAAATGCTCAAGCTCTTTACAGTCAGATGGAATCTGATTGGCTGTCAATGTTTCTATCATTCATTAGCTTGGAAAAATTGGTCTGAAAGTGATTCCAACAATGTTGTTGTTGTTGTCGTTATAGCTGTGATGCAAACTTCCCTATTCTCACTGAATTAGAATAATTATTAAAACTGTAAAGTTATCGTCTATGCTGTGAACGGGCCTTTAGGGTTGTCACAATATGAGACTATCATGGCCAAAAGAAATCTCAATATTTTCGCGATATCTACAGTATAGAATTTCTATTTTTCAACTATTTATTGTGTTCTCTCTTTTTTGGTAAATTAATCATACTCAAAATATGAGTGTTGGGAGACAGAGAGAATTTGTAACCATAACTATACAAAAAGTAGGGTTGGGACAATACATCGATGCATCGCGAATCAAGAAATGATTCTGGATCGATTCTGATATTTTCGTATGTATCGCAACTCTCTCTCGAATCGATTCTGAGCTTAGTTTTTAACAGCAGATGTCACTGTGTGCTTCAGGAACAGCCGTACTCAGCTTCCTTTTAATTCCTTACACACACCACTTGAACCTTCTATAAAATAATCATTCATAATGTTCGAACAGGTTGAAGCAAATTACAAGGGTGTTTGCAGTGGGCTTCGTCATAAAAGCATTCTGAATTGCAAGTATATTCTTAGACTCAGCCGAAAGCACGAGCGCTCTTCTTCGTGAGCATTTGAGCATGCAGTTAGAAAAAAGCCTAGAGCATCATCTGCTGTTAAAAACTAAACTCAGAATCGAATTTGCGATGCATTTGGAAAATACCAGAATCAATCCACGAATCGCGATGCATCGATATATTGTCCCAGCCCTCACAAAAACGTACAAAACAAACTTTTGTTTATCGGCACTGTCAATCTTACTATCAGTCTTTTTTACGCAATCCAAAAAATCCAAACTGGTGAGCTATCTTTTTTTTTTTTAGAGTGTCTTGTCATCTTCATTTTTCTGTTTCATGACGGTTGGCAACCAGCATTAATGTGGAATACTGCCACCTACTGTGTTGGAGTATCTACCAGATAGTTACTGGCACTGGATTATTTACCTACTGTATTTACCTACTGTTTACCTGCAGTATTAACATAAATATTTCAATTTTATCCAAACCAGTATATTGCGACACCCCCACAAAAGGAGTTATATAGCAGAATGTCCAAGGTCTTTGAAGGTTATACTGTAGGAATTTGAAATGACAGAATTTTTATTTTTTGGGTGAACTAACTTTTTAAAGACTCCATGAATGAAAATGAAATGCAACATTTGATGTTGCATGTTACCTTTGCATTTACAATGCATAATATAAGCACACTCTACATGTTCAGATCACCTCCTAAGATGATCTGAGTTTGGTTTGCTTTAAAGCGCTCTAGCTTTTCATTCACATATAAGCCAATATTCATGTGAACCAAGTGTGAAAAAACCCAATCTTTTAACACAAAAGCTACAAGAATCTCTTTCTAACTTGGTCTGTTTGACTCAAAATTGGAAAACAATGATCGTCTGTATTTGATGAATCTATAAAAAATTGCAATGGCAAGGCAGACCACCATGATTTCAGAAAATCCTTTGTTTGAAAAGTGTGTAAAATTTCTAAGTGTGTATTTTCTGTAGCTAGCGCCACCAAACAGATTTGATTTTCAAGCAGGTTCTCCGAACACACCACCTGTATGCTATTGGTCAGGCTGACCTCAAACTAACGGCATTGGTTGAGCCAGTGTTGCTATGTCAGGCTGGTTGGGATACTCAAAAAAACAGAGCAATGATAGAGTCACAGAGTTTACATTTTTTTAGGGGGAATCAAACTACAAATGGCTTACTTAAGCCGCTTTTCCACTGTCGGGCAAACCTGCTCTCGTTGCTTAACTGTTACATTCCATGCCGATCCGGCCCAGCCGGTATGGATATGGATTCATTTTCCACTGTGGGGCTGATAACAGAGCTCTTTGGAATGTAATACAAATGCATCAGTCGTTAGCTTGGTAATGCAATTTAATTTTTAATTTACAGACGGTTCGCCCCGACAGTGGAAAAGCGATTTTAGTTGTCTCTGACCTTTAAGCTGTGATATTTTAACATTGAATATTTTGCACACATCACCATTAACTAGTTTTAAATATGATTTCCAACATGTGAAATACCACAGAAGATTCACTACTTATAGTTCTTCGCTCACACTCATAGAGAGCAAGTGGCTAAAGCTTGGTTGCACTGAATGTCTTAACATGCATGGCATGACAGTCCAGGAGGTTCAGTGGGGGTTTTGTCTTCAAAAGACCAAATGAATTGGATCTATGGCTTTAGTTGGTGCATCATTCGCTATTTTGTCCCAGGCAAACCAGTTTGGATCACGGTGTGACGGTATAAGAGCATTTCGAGTGACAGGGAGGAACACATTCAGTGTGAACATTTGAACATCATCAGGACTTGATGCCTTTAGCAGGCTCGCTTGACTGTCGCACATCTGTCCACTCCTGCATGGTGTTCTGAAGGGCCTGTGTCTTCTCTTTGTCCACTTGGACGTAGTCCACTTTTTCATCTGAGGTCACTGAAGAGGTGGATGGCTATAAGAAAGATTAAAAAAAAAATGGTAAAGATTGTGAAAGGATGTGAAGTGATGCTATTTCTAAGACACATTTTATTAATATTATTAAATAGTATTACATTGCAAAGAAATTCCAGGTACAGTTCACTCTCAACCAATAAATGGCAGCAAGTTTATTAGGCTGCTGTCACTTTAAGACCTGACGCACGGATCCAATATACTGTTATACATGCGTTTTCTCTCTCAATGGTTTACCTTCACTTAAGACATAACTGACTGTTTACGAGGATAATTTGACAATTTTGTGGGGATCTGCACAGAAAACAGTGCGCAGGTGCCGACTTGAGTTCTCTTTGATGTCTTCTTTTGCTTGAATGGTTTAAAACCAAATTAAAATGTGCACACATGAATCGATAAGTGGAATCATTTTCATTTTTAATTTTATAACAAGTATCTGATTCCTGACCTTAAGTATCCAATTCCAGAATTGGAATTGATTTTCATTGATATAAACTTTTTAGTTGATATAAACTTCAGTGTGCTAGACATACCTTTCTATGTGGGCCAGGGGAGCCAGGCTGAAAGTCCAGGGCCAAATAGTCCACATTACCACAATTCCTGGGTGCAGGACTGCTGGTACCACTCATCGCTGGGGAGGTAGACACTGGGTTTTGCTGCAGAAAAAAACATGTTATTTAGAGAAAAACCTCAACAGACTGAAACAAAAAAACAAACAAAACATCTTGAAGAATGTTATATGTGAAGAAAGACAGTCTGTAGTGGAGGAACTTGGTACTTAACTACAAGGTGGAGGTTTTATCTCCAATGCACAATGATGCCAGTTCATCACATCCTGAGTGAATAAAATGCTAAACCTGAAATCATTCCCTCACCATTGCCACATAGTTCTCTTCACTGTCTGCAGAATCAGTGCTGGTGATGCTCTGGGTTGAGATGGGCCGACAGTGCTGTGACGAGATGGAGTTCATAGGCCTGTGAGAAAAGCAAAATTGAATCTCTCAATCATTTCCTGTGGTTAGAGCTGCACTATTAATCGTTAAAAGATTGCAATCTCGATTCAAACACCCACACAATCTCATTCATAATTGACAAGGATTTGGCCATGTCTGTTAAACCTTTGACAAAATCACGCCGGAACATCAAATCTGCGTTCGTGCTGCCGCAGACCCACAAAAAAAAAACAGTTGGGCTATCTAGGTATGAAACAGCTTCAAAAACAGTCTTTTCAACCACACAGCATCGTTATTTCTGTGTTTCAAATATATTTAAATTATCACAGAAGTACTAGTACAAAAGTTTATAATTTAGATATAAACACTGACATCTACAGAAGCGATCAAAATCAAGCAAATTCTTTTGAAAGTAACTTGCCGCTTCAAATAACGATCATAAGGATTACATTTGCAACACCAGGTGGCGACAAGTCACTGTTAAAAATGTTTTTGTCATGTAATCATTTATTCAAGAGATCCGTTCAGAAACACTAATTCATCCAGTAATGAAACAAGTGAAGTATTTATGAGTGAGTCATTGAATCATTCATTCATTCGTTTTTTTTTTTCTTTCATGGGAGAATCGTGATCTCTATTTGAAACAAAAAAAATCACGATTCTCAATTTATCCAGAATCATGCAGCTCTACCTGTGATGGTTGCTAATAAACTGTCACAAGCTGTGTTTCCATGACAGATTTGCACTGAACGTTTTTGATATTTTCTAAATGTCGATAAAAAACTATTGCAAAATGATTAACTGATGTTATGCAACTAAAATGTAATTTTTTCCTCTCGCGATAAGAGGAAAAAATTCCAAAAATCATGGCAACAGATGTTAGTAGGTTTAAATATATTGCAGCTACTGCACTAGCCATTATTTTTAACTGGGAGTTTCGATGTGTTTCCATTAGGCATATTGTCAATTCGCAATTTCAGTTTGCGCATTTTGATGGGTAATGGAAACGCAGCTACAGCCTAAGGCCACGTACACTCTAAAGTTTCAGGACTGACAACCGCATAAGTCCCATAAATTATCATTCTGTGTGTGTACAGAAGATGACTCACTCCTGAAACTGCGATGATTGACAGCTGTGGTAACCAAAGCAACCTTTAATACTGCAATTCTTAACAATAGTACTGCAATGTTGTTCTAAACAGGGAGACAAACTCACATTGGTCTTGTCCAAGACATGGTGATGGGGCTCTTGAAGGGAAGTTCATCAATGATGCCATTGTTCCTTAAGTCAAGAGGTGTTGGTTTTGCTGCAAACAAAGACAAACAATCACCTTTGTTTTATGTGTAAAAGATTTGTGCATTAAAACTGTGCAATTAATGAATCTATTCTTGTAATCTAGATTTACAGGTTTTAACCGAAGACACCAAATAAACATTGGAAGTCGTGCTAGTGCCGCCGACCTGTCCGGTTAGGTTTAAGGTTGCGGTTGATTGGTGGCGGTGTGACTGTCACTGAGTCGCCCGGGTCGGAGACATAGTGATGCTGTGCTGCCCTTCCTGGCCGGCAACGTTGCTGAGAATCCTGGGAAATCAAAATGGTGAGGACCTGGGCTCATGGGAATGTAATTATTTTTAGGACTGTCAGCCAGGGCGGCACTGAGAGGGGAGGAGGAAGAGCCGGGATTCATGGGTACATAGTTATCCTCAGAGCCGGCACTATCGGAGCGGGTCAATGGGGCTTTAGTTCTCTGAAAAAGAAAGAAGAACAATCCAGCTTACACAGTTCCCAGATCAGTGGTGGAAACCACTGTGACACACACCATTTGTTCTTGTGTAGTTTGAATAGACTTGTTATTGTCAGTTTGTGACTGGAGTTATGAGGTCATTATCAGGAAATGGTGCCATTTGTGTCTTTATGACTTACTACGGATATAATTAACATGGTACTGAACTTAATCACATTATTTGATAGATGTGAAATTTCCTTATTGTGCTTTATTTTGGAAAATGAGGCACAATAAAGAAATTTCACATCTATCAAATAATGCGATTGAGTGGCCCTTCAAATTGCACCATTTTCTTGTGGATGACCCTAAGAAGTAGGAATGTTATAGAAGCTGTTTACCAGGTAAGAGCTGAAGCCATCGTTTACAGATTCCACTGACTGACCGGAATTGTTAAAGTAGACTGGCCTCTGGTGACTGCTGGTCTCAAAAGAAGATCCTGAAACACATGAGTGGGTATGAAAAAAAATCTATGCAAAAACAAGTCCACCATGTAATCAGCAGTTCAGAGAAAACGTCGACCGTGAACCCACAAAGAGGGGTGAAAATGGTCACAAAACCCTTGAGCTCTGTTCAGATTTGTGACCAAGCTTTTATTCCTACAAATGCGTTATTTGTGGCCATTTCTTCATATGTCGCGCTACCTCCCAATTTGCCTCTCTGGGAGCATGGCTACCAAACACAGGTGTGGGAATCAGGCGAGGATGGTCAAAAGGTCACTTCCTGTTCCTGCAGACACGCTGGTCTGGCCTTGCTGAGCGCAAACCACTAGGAAATCACTGAATTGTGTCTGCTGTTTTTTTTCACTGCTTATCAGGCCGGAACAACCATTCTGGGTCTGCCTGCATGGCTTGAATTTCATTAGCCTCCTAGCAGAGCAGAGTAAACCTTGACCAGATTGCCTCTTGGTTTCAAATCAGGCGTACACACATTCAGAAAAGAACGAGAATGAAAGTTAGCGGAGAGGTAAAAACAATATTAATTGAATTGAAACATTAAATTGGCCAGATGCTAAAAAGGAAAATCATTTGGTAATAACACTGATCTACAGCCTTTATGTAATGAGTTCATAAAGCTGATTGAGCATTTGAGAAGAGGACAAGTCAAGTCGAGAGACAGGAGACGAGTCGATAAAATAAACAGGCAAAATGAGCTGAGAAAAGACGAAAATAAGGAGAGGAGACAAAAGATGAGATTAAAACAGAGTAGATGAGAGCAGAGATGAGAAAATAAGAGGAATGAAGAGATGAGAAGAAAAAAGACAAGAGGAGAAAACGTGAAAAGAGAAAAGATGACTAAATTGAAATGAGAGGAGATACTAGACAAAATGAGGAAAGAAGAGAAGAGAAAAGACAGGAGGAGAAAAGAAATGAGAGGAAAGAAAGCAAGAGAAAAGGAGACAGAGGGAGAAAAGACTAGATGAGAAGAGATGAGGAAATTAGAGATGAGAGTCAAAATGAGAACGAAACAAGACAAGATGAAAACAGACGAGATGAGAGCAGAGATGAGACAAAATGAGAGGAAAAGAGATGAGAAAATAAAAGAAGAGACGAGATGAAAACAGAAAAAACGAGATGAGAGGAGACGAGATGATATTGAGACAAGAAGAGAAGATTAAATCACTCAAAATGAGAGGACAGGTGAGATAAAATGAGAGGAGACAAAAAGAGAAATGAAGAGAACAAACAAGAAGGAGAGGTACTAAAAATGAGGAAAGGAAGAGACAAAATGAGACAAGAAGACACAAGACAAAAATAAAAGACTAAATTTGTGGAGAAAAGAGAAAGCGAGAGGAAAAGAAAATAGAGATGAGAGGAGACAAAATGAGACGAGAGACTAGAGAAGAAAAGACAAGAGGAGACAAGATGTGAAGAGACGAAAGGAGAAAAGAATAGGACAAGCAAGATAAAACAAGACTAAAATAAAATCAAAAGAAATACTAGACAAAACAAGAGGGAAGAAGAGATGAGAAGTGAAAAGACAGGAGGTCCCAGATGAGAAGAGAATGAAACAAGAAGAAAAGGAGAGATGAGATGAGATGAGATGAGATGAGATGAGACAAAATAAATAGACAAGATGAGATGAGAGCAAAACAAGAGGAAAGGAGAAACAATGGGAGAAAAGACCAGATGAGAACGAAACAAGAAGAGACAAGATTAAAACCGAGAGAAGAGACGAGACAAAATGAGAGGAAAGGAGAGGTTGAGACAAGAAGATTAAATCAGACAAAAAGAAGAAATAAAAGAAAGAGACAAAATGAGAGGAGATACTAGACAAAACAAGGAAAGAAGAGATGAGAGACAACATGAGACAAAATGAGAATGAGACAAGACTAAAATAAACACAATGAGAGGAGAGAGAAAGCGAGAGGAATGGAGAGACAATGGGAGAAAAGACAACATGAGAAGAGTGAAACATAGAGATGAGAGGAGACAAAATGAGATGAGGTGAGAATGAGACAAGATTAAAAGAGACAAAATGAGAGGAGAGACCAGTAGTGATAATAATGAGAAAATAAACAGATTCAGATTTTGAGTGTAGTATACCTCTGTGAAGCTTGATGTTCTCCACCGCCGGCAGCGTGTTCCTCCTCGGGATGACGGACACTGTGGCGACCTCTCCGTTTTGAGCCCCCACGGACAGGGGGCCGCCCCACCGTGTCTCTGAACCCTGGCTGGGTTTAGGGAGGTCTGGGAGGAGGTGCATTTGTGGAGTCAGCACTGGATGGCATCAGGGCATTGTGGTTCTTATCAAACGTGCGGGGGATCTGGTAGACGGAGCCAGGAATGCTGGGCGAATCATAGTTGTCGAGGGCCCGCTGCTCATTGGTTTGAGGCGCTGCTAGAGTGTTATTAGGGGTCTTATAGGTGTAGACGTCTTCTGATTCAAGCTCCGATGGCCCTTCGGAGCTGTAACCTCTGGGAAGAACGTAGCAAGCGTCACGCGAGTCAGTCCGCAAGGGGGCCTGCTGATGCTTGCCGGGTTTGGGTAGGCTGTAGAAACCGTGAAGCTGGGCGCCCATGCCGTTCAGACAGTGAGAGAAACCATGAGTGAGTCTCTGAACCGCCGAGTCGCTGCCCACCAGAAGACTGCTGCGCGAGGCCTGCGAGAAACTGGCACTCCTTTGAGACCAAAATGGCTTCGGTTAGTTATTTATGAGAACATATTTATACAGTCAAGCATTATTTTATGATCCCTGTTTTTCTCACACGTCCAGAACTTCTGTCACAGCTCAAACAAATGAATGATCTAATCTATAATAGCCAAACTATTATTAGCCCTTGCTATATATAACACTGTAATAATCAATCATTCAAACGTTGACACGACAAACTGCAGTAATGGCCATTCACAAGTTCGCCTGCCCATTCTGTCTGAATGGTTAATGGTAAAACAAACTTGGCTTGCTGTCCTCGAAGGAGGCTCGAACCCGAGCATAGAGGGAGAATAAGAGAAATAGAGGAGGGGATGAGGAGGAGGAGGGATGCTGGAAGAATTGTTGCTGGGATGACGCAGTGACTGCTGCTTATATACGCTCGTAATGATGATTGACAGGACTGAATGTTTAGGCTCCAAAGTGACGTCCAGCCTAGAAAATTTGACATCTTCATCCTTTAATCAAATATTATTAAAAATATTGCTTAAGCATATTGCGTAGTTGTGCTTGGAGTCAATCGTTTTATCAATGATAACGCAATGAAACGTCAAATTGTGCGGACATCATTTTTGGCCAGGCTGTCATGCAAAGGCACAACAAGAGAGAACCAACTAAATATTAATAACTGGTTATGTTGTAGTCTTTTTCCTGTGATGCTTTTTTTTTGCATAGTAAAATAAAACCTGTAGCAGTAATTTGCTTTTAAATGGTAAGTTCACCCAAAAATGAAAATAATGTCATTAATTACTCACCCTCATGTTGTTCTACACCTGTAAGGCCTTCATTCATCTTCAGAACACAAATTAAGATATTTTTTAATAAATCCGAAGGCTTAGTGAGGCCTGCATTCAAAGCAATGACATTTCCTCTCTCAAGATCCATTAAAGGTGCTAAAGAGGATGTTTTGTTTTATACATTTTTGCAATATTACTTGAAACTGTCTTTACTAACTGATAAAAGACTATTTATTAGGTGCACTGAAAGGAATAATATCAATATACATCATCTGTGCACGAGGTAGGGCCTTAAAAACATCAGCCAATCGTTTACGCGATCATCACGTAAACGATTGGCCCTCTGGCTTGTCAATCACTGCCGTGACGTTCCTTGTGAGAGACGAGCGCGGCTGCGTGCTCCAGTAACTTTCCACACTCCACAGGCGCCACATGCGATGTTTTTGTCAGGAGTAACAACTGCAGATTATGAGTTACCTGCGGTGAGTCCGACATAACGAATCCAAAAAACACGACACAGCGAATGCCGGTGGTAAACACTCGTGTTCCAATACTCGTGCACGAGTTTTGGGAGGCGTTCCTTTGAAATGAGCTGTGAAGGAGGGGGGTTGTTCTTACGCATGCGCTCATTTCAAAAACTCAGTAACAGTCTTTGGATTCTCAGTCGACGAAAAAATCCTCTCTATCACCTTTAATGTACTAAAAACATATTTAAAACAGTTCATGTGAGTTCAGTGGTTCTACCTTAATATTAAAAACTAACACTTTTTGAGTGCCAAAAAAACTAAATAACGACTTTTTAACACTATAGTGATGGACCGATTTCAAAACACTGCTTCGGAGCTTTACTATCGGATCAGTGATTCGGATCTCCTATCAAACGGCTAAACTGCTGAAATCACGTGACTTTGGTGCTCCGAATCACTGATCCGATTCGTAAAGCTCCGAAGCAGTGTTTTGAAATCGGCCCATCACTATACTGTTGAAAAGTCGTTATTTTGGGGGTTTTTTTGGTGCACAAAAATATTCTCGTCGCTTTATAATATTAAGGTTAGAACCACTGTACTCACATGAACTGTTTTAAATATGTTTTTAGTACCTTTATGGATCTTGAGAGAGGAAATGTCATTGCTGTCTATGCAGGCCTCACTGAGCCATCAGATTTCATCAAAAATATCTTCATATGTTCCGAAGATGAATGAAGGTCTTACGGGTGTGGAATGACATGAGGCTGAGTAATAAATGACATTATTTTCATTTTTGGAGGAACTAACCCTTTAACCACGTTTAGTATTTAGTTATTTCCTCACATTTAAAATATCTAAAAGATATTTTTCTCATATTTTGATGCGGTTTAATCGAACTTGTAGGGTCATTAAAAACAAATATCCCCTCTGGACATCACTTTTGGCCACTTTTGTACAGTATATTTAATACACAATCTTTTAATATCAACCACCATAGAACACCTGTCAAAATCTCATTCATTAAATGCATCAAAAAATCGAGACTAAAAAAATCATGTCTGTTAGCTTTGAGGTCACATGACCTCATTATGTTGCTTATCTGTGACATCCAGTTTTCATCTTTGAGGAATTTTTTTTTTATTATTTTTTTTTTTTTGCAATGTCCTACATTTACATGCACTTTATTCATCATCACACTACAAATGGAAGGTCAAATTTAGCGCATTGCATTGTGGGATACGGTATTGCATGAAATGTGCTCTGTATGCTGCATATTTTGGCAAATGTAGCAAGTCATACAGGTATCCCATTCAGCACATTTGTATACTGTATACTGATACAAGTAAACAACAAAATCAGTATGTGTGTAATGTTAAGATTCAACCACTGGAGGCAGTGTTTCTCAGTCTCTCATTGCCTGGCTCACAGAGTTTGCTGTGTCAATGTATTGAACTGTCAGTCTGTTACTGAATGATGGAGAGTGTTTATGACACTCTGTATTGGGTAGTGATGAATATCATGATCATTCCCCCAGTAAAACTGGCATGGTTGGTACACACGGTTTGTTTACTTTCTGCTGGTTTTGAACTTTTGGGATAGGTCAGATGTTTGTGTGAAGAGGCTTAGTTTGTGGGATAACATGAATGATAGGTATAGTAAACGTGTGATGTTTTGATTACCGAGAGGCGTTACAGCACAACTCTGTTTTATTTGGCATTATTTCACTTGGATTATAATCAAAGGAAGAGAATCGGGGTGAAATGACTGATTAGCACATCCTGTAAGTGAATCCTTCTGCAAACACTATACGTCACCGTATTTGGAGGAAGGTCTCATAGGCGTTTGTTTAAGGTTGAAAATACTTATGACCCAATAACACTAATATTGCTGTAAAATGATCTTAAATTCTGGTGACGGATGACAAGAATTAAAACCAGTAATTTATCCTCATATTTTACCCCAAAGTGGAAACGTCTCCAAAACACTTGAAGAAACCTCACTGGATTATTACAATTAATGGCAAAAGGAATGTTTGGAAATGCAAACCGATATGATATTTCCTACTGACACACTACAGCAAAAGATATGAGTCATTCCACGAAACCGGTACGATTTGGACTTACACATTTTTAGATTATTTTAAGTTATGGACACTATGGGAGCTCTCTGAATATTATTATAAAATGTATTTGTGATAAAATCAACATTTTCCTATTAATCAGATGTCCCTCACACTAATTCAGTAATTGCAAATATAACAGTTACATAAAATCTCACACTTTTGCTATACTAAAGCCTGAAATGGGCACTTTTTGTGACAGCAACCTCATCATTTCTTATCAAAGGCTTAACTTCAGAATTTGAACTAAAGTCAGTATTTTTATGATTGCTCTGAACATTTCAGACAGAATTCAACTAACTTTAAATTACTTTTTCATAAACTTAACAAAAAATAAAAAATAAAAATGTAGGTGTGACGGGGTTATGATTTTTTTGCCCAAATTGGCCACTGCTCTAAATCTAGTGAATAAATGAAGAGTGCATGCCATGCATGATATTAAAGGTGCCCTTGATTCAAAAATTGAATTTACCTCGGCATAGTTAAATAACAAGAGTTCAGTACATGGAAAAGACATACAGTGAGTCTCAAACTCCATTGTTTCCTCCTTCTTTTATAAATCTCATTTGTTTAAAAGACTTCCGGAAAACACTCGGATTTCAACATAACACCGACTGTTACGTAACAGTCGGGGCTCCACCCCAATATTTGCATAATGCCAGTGTTCAAATGCATTACACAAGGACAGCCAGTAACGTCTGGATCTGCACAGATGAATCATCAGACTAGGTAAGCAAGAACAACAGCGAAAAATGACAGATGGAGCAATAATAACTGACATGATCCATGATATCATGATATTTTTAGTTATATTTGTAAATTGACTTTCTAAATGTTTCGTTAGCATATTGCTAATGTAGGCTACTGTTGGTTAAAGTTACACCGTTTATTACTGTATTCACGGAGACAAGAGCATCGCTATTTTCATTTTTAAACACTTGCAGTCTGTATAATTCATAAACACAACTTCATTCTTTATAAATCTCTCAAACAGTGTAGCATTAGCCGTTAGCCACGGAACACAGCCTCAAACTCACTCAAAATAAAACGTTGACATCCAAATATATACTTTACTCACATAATTCGAAGTATGCAATGCAGCATGTATGACGAACATCTTGTAAAGATCCATTTGAGGGTTATATTAGTTGTGTGAACTTTGTAAATGCGCTGTAATATAGTCAACAACTCATGTGGCAGGGAACACGCTCGCTCTTAAAGGGGCGGCGTCAGTGAAAATCAGTGCATTGTTAATGATGCCCCAAAATAGGCAGTTAAAAAAATTAATAAAAAAAAACTATGGGGTATTTTGAGCTGAAACTTCACAGACACATTCAGGAGACACCTTAGACTTATATTACATCTTTTAAAAACATGTTCAAGGGGACCTTTAAGAAATCATGAATAATGTTGAAATAACAAAGATAATTTTCACAAGTAATAGTTTTCTATCTTTAATTGATGTAACAGGGTTGAGTCGTTAAGCTTGACCAACACAATTTCACAACATAATTTAGTTATAATTATTAAAGTAGGTGGTAACTTGCCTGTGTCTGCTCACAATGCTGTTCAGAATACTTCTATGATGTCACTTCCTATTAATGATGTCACATAAGTATCAGTTCATTATTTTTATAGGGGGTTTGTGTAACGGGGTTGAGGGGTTACTGAGGTATGGAAGTAAATGATGTGATTTTAATGAATAATCACAAATTTACTTAGAAAACATTACCAGCAATAAAGCACAGATGGATATTTATGGGAATGGCAAAATGAATGGACTTTTTTCTCATTTTATTATTCATATCCCAAGTACACTTACATAGAAGGCCTTGAGGGACGTGACAAAATAGGTGTTGTCAACTGAAAAAAACAAAATAATTTCTAATATGAAGATAAAATGTATGTCATGTTTTTAAACATTATTAAAGGAGACATTTTCAATTAAAGTTTCAAAAATATATTTTGGTGACCCAATAGATAAAATACACTGAAAAAGGTCAGAGGGACTCAAATCGTACCGGTTTCGTGGAATGACTGGCTTAAATTTTTTTTTGGTGAAAACGTTCCTAAGACTTTTGCACAGTGCTGTATATATATTACATTCACAATTTTTTACATATACGAACCAGTCATTTATTGACAGTTTTTGTGAGCTAGAGGCATTTAACACACATTGTTTTCGTTCTGTTATACACACACCGCCGGAGCAATCCAATCCAGTACCATCAGCAACTATTTTCTGCCATAATGGTTTATCAATATCCAGCATAATTTTCTATGTGTGGTTCTCTAGAGATCATACATCAGTACATGACAGCTCTTTATATGAAGGATGATTTGTCTCTGGATGCTGGTATCTTGAATAAAAAACATACCACACCACACAACATTTTACAATCTGAACTAACTTTATAAAAGATATCTGATATTTTAAAGGATTAGTTCACTTTAAAATGAAAATAACCCCAAGATTTACTCACACTCAAGCCATTCTAGGTGTATATGACTTTGATGAACATAATCAGAGTTATATTAATAAATATACCGACCAAGCTTTATAATGGCAGTGAACGGGACCAACGAGTACAAGGCTCAAGAAAGTGCATCCATCCATTATAAACGCACTCCACACGGCTCCAGGAGGAATATGGAATGTGGTATGGCGGAAGCTAGATATTTTACTTTATAACTTGTTAAATCCTTTAATATCCCCCCAGAGCCGTGTGAAGTATATGATGTTTGATGCACTTTCTTCAGCTTCATACTCGTTGTCCCCGTTCACTGCCATTATAAAGCTGGGATGAGTCAAGATATTTATTAATATAACTCTGACTGTGTTCATCAGAATGAAGAAAGTCATACACACCTAGGATGGCTTGAGGGTGAGTAAATTTTAAAGTGAACTAATCCTTTAAGAGACTTGTTGACATTGATATCTTTGTTTTTTACATGTTGGTTTCACCATTTGATGTTGCTATTTTTTTAATTAATAAGCTATTTTAATAAAAGAATATTTTAATAATAAATAATAAAAAAGATTGTCAAATACTTCCAGTACTGAAGACAGTATCGTGTTATTTGGTCTGGAAGCTATAAAAAGTGCAATACGAGCACATCCCCAGAGATCGTGGCTCTTACCGTGCGCTCTCACTTTTGCGGCTCATGCATTGATGGAGGAAGAGGTAGTCCTGAGGAGCACTGTTAGACAGAGGACCATGGGAGTGGCGTACAGGTAGGTCGAATGTGAACAGCATTGGCTGGCTGGAGTGGGCGGGCACAGATGTTTTACGTTCACCAATCAGTGGGGCAAGAGAGCCACCCAAATCATTAGCCAAGGAGCGGGAAATGTGGGCGGTGGACGATCTCTCATCTGTAAGAAGGAACGAGAAAAACAAACCTTTAGGAATTTGACACACAACCAAACTGCTTTTGCTTTCATTTTAGGACACTGTGAGTCACCTCATAACCCTTGGGCAAACGCACAAAAGCAGCAGGACATTGATCATCTGAACATGAGACGTTCACTGTATTTGATTTATTGACCCTGAGCAACATGCTGCTTTTTCAGATCTATGAAGTCCAATAACAGAAGCCACATTTTGTTTATTTTCCCGCAGTGATCAATGAAGTCAGGAAAAGAAGTCAACTGAGGGTTTTGGGTGGTAATATCCACCCAATATGTATTCAACAGAGACATCCCATCTGGTTTTAGGAGGAGTGGGAACATTGTATCGACATTGTACAGAAGACTACAAAAATTATTATGAGCTGCAAGCCAAGCCACTTGATCAGTATCTGTTCTTCTACGTCATCGCAGCACTATGTGAACAGCATGGCCTTTGCTTTGGGCTGTTTCTCTGTGACATCCATGATTTGTACTGTATGGGTTCGCTGAAGAAAAATCTCAGGCCTCTGAACTTAAAATAGACCAGGCGGTGAGCCAAAACCAGGAAGTGCATATGACCCTCCTCCTACTACCACTCCGATCTGCCCCTGAGAAGGGCAGAGAGTAAGAGGGGAGAGAGAAAGACACACAGACAAAGAAAGAGAGACAGAATGAGGAGGTAGAGTGGGCGGAAAAGCAGGTCTACTGCACTTGCACTGTTGAACTGCATACTTGCCGCAATGAGCAGCAAAACTTCTATCCACACATCCTGGGAATTGGTGGGCACATTACACACTGAACTATTCTGCTATGTTCCAAAACTGAGCTTACAAAGGCAGCATTCTAACCATGGCAGCAACTCGGCTAATATGCGTCATGCAAATATCACTCCTTGAAGTGCACGAGAGACTTAACTAACACGTGGTTAATCTCAATATAGTTTGACATTAAGCTAATAAGCAGAAAAATACATAACAGAAAAATATAGAACACCAAAAGTGAGTCCCAATTTGTGTACTTATGCACTATTCTAAGCCATTTTGTTGTATAAATAGTCTGTTTACACTGAAAATTCCAACAAGAAAAAGTGCATGTTAAATACCTGGATGATGCACTTATTTAACCTAAAAAACGAAGTGTGGAATGTGGACACTTCATGCACTCAAATGTCGCAGATTTCCTTACCAAAGGGAAGAGGCTATGAGACTCTGATGCTGGATGTCAAAATAATCTTGCTAAGCTAACATGATGCTCTAATAAGCACAAAAAATCCATAGCACCTGCAAATATTGAGCTCCAGCTTTTGATGTTAACATGTTGCTAAGTTAACCTACTGGTAATACTCTTAATAGGCACAAAAATACTGTACATAGCACTGACTGAAATTCAAGAGCTTGACGTAAACATGTTGCTAAGTTAAAGTAATACTCTAATGAGAACAAAATTACATACATAGCACACGCAAATATTGAGCTACAAAGTTTTCTGTTATCATGTTGCTAAGCTAAAGTGTTACTCTAATAGCCACAAAATACAAAGTAGAGTTTGACGTAAACATGTTGCTAAGTTAAAGTAATACGCTAATAAGAGCAAAATTACATAGCACATGCAAATATTGAGTTCCAAAGTTTTCTGTTAGCATGTTGCTAAGCTAATGTGTTACTCTAATAGCCACAAAAATATAAAGCGCAGACAAAATTTGAAATTCAAGAGTTTGACGAAAACATGTTGCTAAGTTAAATGCTCTAATAAGAACAAAATTACATAGCACACGCAAATACTAGTTGCGTCCCAAATGACGCACTATACACTTATACACTATGTACTTGTGCACTATGCACTCATCCATGTAGTGCGTGAATTGTATATGGTTATTTTGTCATTTAACAACGGAGTTTGATACCCTCTCCCCCTCCACTACGTAATTAAAGCTGCGACAGTTGAGTGCATGAAGTGTCCAACATTCCACACTTAGTTTTTTCCGTTAATTTAGTGCATCATCCGGGTATTTAATGTGCAATTTTTCTTTTTGGAATTTTCAGTGAGCACTACTTGCACTATTTATACTTAAAAACGTCATAGAATAGTGCATAAGTACGCGAATTGGAACGCACTTACTGAGTTCCAAAGTTTTCTGTTAGCATGTTGCTAAGCTAATGTGTTACTCTAATAGCCACAAAAATACAAAGCGCACTAAGCACTGACAAATACTGAAATTCAAGAGTTTGACGTAAACATGTTGCTAAGTTAAATTAGAACAAAATTACATAGCACACCAAAAAATAGTGTTTTCCAAAGTTTTCTGTTAGCATGTTGCTAAGCTAACGTGTTTCTCTAATAGCCACAAAATACAAAGTAGAGTTTGACGTAAACATGTTGCTAAGTTAAAGTAATACTCTAATAAGAACAAAATTACATAGCACACTTAAATAAGTTTTCTGTTAACATGTTGATAAGCTAACATGTTACTCTAATAGCCACGAAAATACATAGCACAGACAAATATTGAAATTCAAGAGTTTGACGTAAACATGCCGCTAAGTTAAATAAGAACAAAATTACATAGCACACGCAAATATTGAGTTCCAAAGTTTTCTGTTAGCATGTTGCTAAGCTAACGTGTTACTCTAATAACCACAAAATACAAAGTAGAGTTTGACGTAAACATGTTGCTAAGTTAAAGTAATACGCTAATAAGAACAAAATTACATAGCACACACAAATAAGTTTTCTGTTAGCATGTTGCTAATCTACCGTGTTACTCTAATAACCACGAAAATACATGGCACAAATATTGAAATTCAAGAGTTTGACGTAAACATGTTGCTAAGTTAAAGTAATACTCTAATAAGAGCAAAATTACATAGCACACGCAAATACTGAGTTCCAAGGTTTTCTGTTAGCATGTTGCTGAGCTAATGTGTTACTCTAAAACCACGAAAATACATAGCACAGACAAATATTGAAATTCAAGAGTTTGACGTAAACATGTTAAATACTCTAATAAGCACAAAAATACATAGCACACGCAAATATAGAGTTAATTTGCATATTTTTAATTAGGTTGAACTATTGTTGTATTGATACTTTGTAGGACTGAATATATTCCCAAGTAGGTTGAATTCAGGTTAATTTGCCATTGAGATGAATGGGGGTTTCCCAATCAAACTGAATTCCTATGTTTGTAAAATTTCCTTCATTCCTTTCCTCCGTCAAACACTTTTTCCACTGAGCTTGTTGCAGTGCATTCTGGGACTGCCTTATCTGCATTGATGCACGCTGCCAGTTTGGCCAAAATGAGGTCATAAAATGCAACATTTGAGACAGCTTTAGATTCAGTGATGCCTTAAAAAAGGTCAACATTGGCAGCACTAGTTTGAGAGTATATAGGGTTTCTAAATTTAGTGTTAAACTCTTCTCAGTTCCGGTTGGTCATTGGGGTCTGAATGCAATGCACATGATAACGGTTCGGTACAGAGGATAGGAGTGATTTTGTGTCATAAATAAGGTCACATTGCTGCCTGGGGCACAGGAAGCGATGCACAAAGAGAGAAGACAGAAGATAGCCTTTCTTTTTTCCTGTCTTTTGAACAACAGAGCACGACCAGGCCAGGCCACAGTGTCAGGGGTCTGCTCTAGGTCTTCAATTAGTCCATTGTTTCTCAGCTCCCAGGGCTACACGGGACAGCGATCCTCCAGTTGCTTCAGAGTGCTCTGTATACGCGCTCAACCATGACAGGGAGCTCAGAGTCCACTAACCGCCATTTCTGTATTGATTTGGTGAAGGAGAGCACTCTGTGACCCTCCTCTGAGAGAGGGGAAAGTGAGATGGGCAATGAGGTGCTCAGATTGAGATGGTTTGCATCTGTCACGTAATATGGACTAATGCAATGAGGTAAAGGCATTTTAGAGCAAGGAATGGCACATGGCTATGTTGTGTTTGATTATCTTGAAGCTAATGGCAAATGGAATGACTGGAAGGTATAGGGAACCCAACCCAAGAAGGATCTATGATGCCTCAGAGATTAGGATGAATTAGGATGAGAATTAGTAATAGGCCTTCTGTTACACATTGGCTCAACCAAATAAGTCGGCTGTTGTGGGTTTATTCGCTTCCATTTAAAGAAACTGAAAAAACATCAGCTGGTTCTTAAAGTTGCGATGAAATGGAAGTCACAACAGATCTTTTCTTCCATTTTTTTTGATGTAAAATTGAGTGAAACTATTCATTGATTTTTGATTGGATGGTGGCAGATTTACATGCAAACTTGCTGTTCATTGTAAGAAAGGGGCGGATTTTAAGTGGAATAAATGATTGGAGAAGTCCTGCATATGTCACCAGAGAGAAGTCTTTTGTTTCAATGCTAATATGCAGTCAAGAAGCAAAAACACAATATAAGCAGAAATGTGATTATTAAATAACACATTCAGACATTTCTTTAAACAATAAGTTAACAAAACAGACATTTCAAAACCTTGTCCATAGGACTAAAAGTCCACAAAAGACCACATTCAAAAGGCATTTTTTATTAATAGAAATGTATGAATATAAATAATGTTTACATTTACAATAATTTAAGATTTTATTACATTTTGAAAAATGCACTGACATGTTCACTAGTGATCTTCCCATCTGAACCCCAATGTAGCCCATACATCACATTCTGTATCTTTGATAAGACAATCACAATCAAATACAATTAGTTTGCTGGGTCTCAAGAGTCCAAAATTAGTAGGCCCGGTGTGGAGAGAGGGACAAGACAGCCTTTATCTTGATCTCGTTTCCTGTCCATGTTGCCTCACTACAAAAGTCACCCAAGGACAGAGGATAATGTGATATACATTGAATACAAAATTAGGTATGACCTAATGATAAAATGTGTTCACAAGGAGGAGGGATGCAGGGAAGAAAAAGGAAAACATGTTCAGCATAGACAGCCAAGATACTGTTTGGTTAAAAACAAAATGCTATTTGATCTCGGAATGATTTCTGCGGCTCTGTTTACATCTGGTTTTGGTTGATCAGATCACAAGTAGACCTGGTGTTTTAATCAATCTCTTTTGTCCACTTTCAACCACTTCTGTCATGATGTCTTCGAGGGGAGGGTCAATGGCCGGGTAAATGCATTTTTTTTTAATCTAATGGTCAAAAATAAGCTCATGCAATTTACATATGAACGCTACCGGAGATGACGGAAAAACATACAGAGAGCATCAGCTTTCGTTTCTGCTCTGATAGCCACAAGACCACGCTGAATACTGAGTGTGAGTTCGAAATCAGGAATAGTGAGAGAACATTGTGCTTGGTACATTTTTTTTGTCTTCAAACCAAACTTGGGTCTTCAGCTGACAAAGTTTAAATCCCATCTGGCTAGCGCGCTTCTCATAATGTTTACAGATTAGGTCAGTAGGCGGAGAGTAGGTGGTCTTTTGTGGCTGTTCGAATGCATTTGACCACATGAGCATTTACACTATGAAAGCAATCCGGTCGAATGCGTTTTCAACTACCTCTGGAAGTGGACAAACTCCAAGGTTTAAGACCCCATTTACACCTGTATTTAGGGTCCACTTGTGATCCGAACAACAAAAACTTATCTTAATACCAGGTGGAAACATGGCCTGTGCTCCTTCAACCACCTACATTACCTCTTATTACATTATCTCTCCACAAGTGATATTAATAAAAGGACTTTTGGATGGAGTGACCGGCTTACTTTCCTCTTTTTATGCCTGGCTGGTTAAAAGTGAAAAGCAATTTCCCTAACAGTGTCAGCGAGAGACAGTACTTAAGGAAAAGTGCCTTCAGGGGTCGAGGGCAGAGTCCAGAAAATTGACTTCAGATATGACTTCTGCACCACAACCTACGGCCAGACAAAACAGGCTGCTTATTGTCTCCCGGGTCCCATGAACACTCAGACAATACGTCAAATCCCAAATGGCATGCCAGGAACCATTTGCATTCCTTAAATTGGGAGAATCCATTTTCCTTAATGAGATTGACGTCAGCCCTTAATAGCATCTCTGGTCATTTTGGGGTTACTCTTCAGCATAATGGAATGGCTTATCAGGGAACAACAATACTGGTGGTGTTAAGGTTCATATGTGCTCATCTGTTCTGCCTTCTAGTATGTTAGTGCCCATATTAGTAATCTCAGTAACTGTATAAGTCTATCCATTTAACAAGGAACAGGAAAATCTATGCTGCACCATTTTCTACTTTATGCATTAGTGTTGTTCATATTTGGGGTTTGATGTTCGTTCTAACCCAAAACATTAAACTTCTACACATTGTCTATGGTACGGACATTTAGGAGAGGTGTGCTATTGCTTTTCTAATGCTGTGTTCGATATTGCCCCCTACATTAGTCCACTAATATAGACCACTTGAGGGAGTGAATGAAAACGAGCGGGTGAATTCGGACACAGTTGCAAGGGCTGCCACTTTTACATCATTTGTGCTTGATGTTTAATAATCATTTGAAACTTAGCAAACTGGCAAGATGAAAATATTTATCTTGAACTCTGTCTGTCTTGGAAACTATGTATAAACCTTAATTAATTTAACCCTCTGGAGTCTGAGGCTGATTTGGGGCCTGGAGAAGTTTTGACATGCCCTGACATTTGTGCTTTTTTCAGTTGTTCATAAACATATTAATGGAAAAAGTGTCATTACACTGTATTCAGCACAAACTAGGCTACAATAATATGTGAGGAACATGTATGTACATGTTTGTGTTTTTGAAGGAATAACACTTATGCGTGGTTATTGAAAAAACAAAAAACTTAAGTCACTGAAATAAGGCCAAAAAAAGTATATTAAATCTGTGTTCACAAGACTTCTGGTTATTGGAGGTTGTAGACTAGAGTTTTTGCTTCAAAATTATGTAAAAATTATGCTGCCTACTCCTTCATATAAAACAATATATTGATTTAGTTTTTGTAAGACACTTTTTGCTAAGAAACACAGTATGCGTGGAGGCGTGAATCACCACTGAATAATGGGCCATTCTCACCTGAGAAGACAAAAGAATTGGATAGTAATGAGCTGAAATGACTTGCATATTAATGAGGCATTTCAGTCAGGTAGGCTGTGAAAAAAACCTTCTGTGATGTCTCAAGCTCATCATGATATATGAAACATACAGAAAAATATTATTACAATATAAAGTAATGGTTTTATATTATACTTTAAAATATAATGTATTTCTGTGATGCAAAGAGTCTGAATATAGGCTTTTAGTTTAAAAGCATGCACATTTGGAGAAATATTGGATTCTCATATGCTTATGTCAATTTTCTATACAGAGGAGTTATATTTATTTAATATTCATTGTCATTACTATGAGCGCTGGTGTTTTTAATTCATCCTTGAAGTCGGAGGGCGCTCTCTGTGCATTTTTAGTCCACAAATTCATCTAAAAGAAGAAGAGGCTATTCCATGAATGGAGTTTCCAATTCATACTGCAGCCGGAGGGCGCTAAAGAAACAAAAACTCATCTAAAATGCATCTATAGAAGAAAAGAAAACAGGAACTAACTGCATGTCTTCTAGAGATTGCTAACCATGACTTTTACATCCAGATAAACACTTTTCAAGACAATAAATACACGATTGAGACGATGAATGCATGTATTGCCTCTGAATTTGCGTCTGAATAGCGCTGGCTCCGTGGGCGTGGCCGCATTAGCGGATAATGAGCTGAATCACGGACTTCTGACATGGCTCTCTTTTCATACAGATTACATAAACACAGAAGGTTTGTTTTCGATTTGACTTACATGATTTTTAAACCTGACATCTTAACGTTTTTTTAGACATAAGTTTAATTTTTCTGTGATTAGTATTCACTAAGTTACAGTTCATTTTCTGAGAACTATCAGATTGGACTTCGTTCAGAGGGAGATGAGAGATCACGCATCATGTTAGTTTTCTTTATTTTACAAAAAGCACAACATTGTGTTTTTACTCTGAGTGTATACAAATAAAAGAAGATATTCTATAGTTTCAATTGATATATTACTTATGTCTCTATGACAAAAAATGACGGAGTATTTTAAGTCTGTTTTGCTGCAATGTGAAAAAAAACCTGCAAAACGCGCTGGCGCGTTTTCAGACCTCAGAGTGTTAATAAACAGCAGTATGATATTACGCTGTAGCCACACTAACTGTATGCTTACTGCCCTCCTCAGGTCAAAGTTTGAAAAAAATTGTCATATACAATATGCTAGTGCAAGTATATAACAATTAGTTCAAACTTTGACCTGTGGAGGGCAGTAATACACTTAGCAGTGTCTACACTGCTGGAATTCTAATAGAGAAGAAGAAGAAGAGAGCTAGTTCAAGATGAGCATTTATGGGTAAAACGTATATAATTTTTATTTATTTATTTTTTTAGAAAATGAGCGATGGTTTCTCTTGATAAGACCCTTATTCCTCGTCTGGGATCGTGTAGAACGCTTTGAAGTTGCAATGAAACTGTAATTTTGACCTTCAACCATTTGGAGGCCATTGAAGTCCACTATATGGAGAAAAATCCTGGAATGTTTTCATCAAAAACCTTCATTTCTTTTCGACTGAAGAAAGAAGGACATGGACATCTTGGATGACATGGGGGTGAGTAAATTATCAGGAAATATTAATTTGAAAGTGAACTAATCCTTTAATGGCTTCCTAACCTTTTCAGTGTAAATTTATATCCAATTTTTCATTTTTCATGACAACACATCCCCATAAATCCTAAAACAGCTTAACAGCTCAAATTATACACATTTATACAGAAGAATTTTATCAAATTATAAGCTTCACATTTCTGCTTTTAAATTCTCCAAAAACTGGCCCCATTGACTTCCATTGTAAGAGCCTCACCATATATTTTTTATTTAAAAAAAAAAGAAAAGAAAAGTCATATGTAGAGACCAGGATATAATACATGCTACAGACCACCTACAACATGTTAGCATTATAGCACAATTTTAAAAATAAATTAACTAAGATACAGATACAGATACCTTCAATTGGACTAAAAACCATCTTCGGTTAGTTTAAATGGTATCATTTATGGTCATTAACTGGTCCATGTTGGTCCAGATGGTTGATCAGCTGGACTACCATATGGTGGGGCTGGGGTTGACCTGTTTGACCATTTTGGTCAAGCTGGGTTGGGCTGGTAAACCACCTCGGACCAACAACAAACAGCTACTAAAAACCAATGTGCCAAAAAACACTTTATGCTACAATGCATTTTTTGTTCAGGATGTTAAACATTTCTTCATGCTATAGCAGAAATAATAATCCACAATAATTTCAAACATATGCTGCAATAGGAATCTACAGAACGAAGAAACAGAGACGAAAGAGAGACGAACCGACAAAGGGGTCAAAATGAGCATCATGTTCCAGTATTAGCCCCTTGATCACATTGCCCCAACCCCCTCTCATGCATCTCTGCATCATGTGATCCGTGCCTCTGACCACACAGCAACATCAATTAGAATCAGTAGCTTTGACTGATCAATTGGCGGGACAGCCGTGCTTTGTCAGGCCCAATAAATCATCTGGTTTGGGGTGATTTCATTCCTACAGGAGCTGCTGCCCAGGGCGCCTTCAATGTGTGCTGCATTTCCTGCAGATGTTGTTACAGTAGCAGCATATGCTAAAGCTCCGAGATAAACAGAGGTCAGGTGAGAGCCAAAGTGCACTGCCGGTCAAGTTCATTGCAGACAGACAGTGTTTCATACAGACAGACAGCACACACACTGGGTCAATTCACTAAACCTTTTTTTTTTAATGTGCACTACTGTTTGCGTTTTATTCACTAACCACCATAATCCAGTTTAACCAGGAGCTAACAAGGTGAGATGCCATTTGTATTTGCATTTTCTATGAAAATGAGACTTATTAGTCACTTTATTTAAAAAAAAAAACAACAACAACTCAGCACTATTTGCCAGCTGCAATTAACGTTGCAATTTCCTATTCAATTATAAATGAACACATTTAATAATCTGTACTATAATTTTAATTTATAATTGAATATATAATGCCCCCTAGAGGCAACACTTACCATAATATCACAATCATAATTATTCGATTAAGCCGGATTTAATCGAATTTCCGATAGCGAGTGACATAGCTATGTCACTTTTGTTTTCATGCATTTTTTGTTATTCTTTTGCTATTATTTTTAGAATAGAAGAACATCTGTTTTTGTTTTTAAATTATTGTATTTTTTGTTTTTTTTATTTCCATATTACCCTAACACCCTGTACAGCAAAAAAAAAAAAAAAAAAAAAAAATAAATAAAATTATATATATATATATATATATATATATATATATATATATATATATACACATATATATATACACACACACACTTTTAAAAGAGGCAGAATATAATTACATAAATACAATAATAACTAGATAACTTAATCTAAAAGCAAAATATAGTTACAGCAATAAATAAATACATAAATAATAATTTAATTTAAAAAAGCAAAATATAATTACATCAATAAATAAATAAAAAAATGTTAAAAATGCAAAATAGTATTACAATAATAAATAAATAAATAAATAAGAACTTAATCTAAAAAAAAAAACAATAAATAATAATGTAATCTTTAAAAAGCAGTCAATTAAAAAGAAAATAGATTAAAGAATAATCATTAAAAAAATATCTGACCAAAAAAATTTTTTGGTTGACATCACCAATCCCACTTTTCAACCCAATCCCCTCCAACCACTTGTAATATAGAGCCCTTTTAAGATCTAATCAAATCCTAATGGATAAAAACAAGTCTGCCCAACATTTTTCTCATTGAATATTGTGTTACACTCAGAAATACGTCACATTATGGAAGTAAAATAGGTTGCAAAAACAAACGCTTTTGATTTAAGCTGAACCAAAACATAATGCATTATTTTAAATGTCTCAACTTTTTAATTTAATGCACTGTGGGCCCAGGTCTCCATGATCTCATTGTGTTTTCAGCAGTATGCAGTACATCCTAGCAACACTATGTTACAGACAACATGAGCTATAGTGCATTCTTGAAGCAGAGGACTGGAAATTGAAAGTCAAGGGAACAGTAATTTGACAGGAACTACAGTCTAGTCTACAGTGTACTCTATCATCCCTTAAGTATAATCTTGAGTGGGAGAATTTTGCCTGTTTTGCCATCTTGACACCTGGCATAACATCTTCAAATAGCAAAACCAGAAGCTCTTTTTTTTTCAGCATAACAGTACAAGTTCCACAATAACAAGCCCACAATGTTAGCTGAACAATGATTATGACTACTGCAAGTAAGCTTTTGAGCAGATGTTACAGCCGAATGGGACCAGCGTCACCAGAAGAGATGCATTTGTTTTCAGTTCTTATTGTCTGAACAAACCTCCTTTCATCTCATCTTTGTTTGGTCAGGAATCACAAAGGCTTAGTGCTGAGGTGGCGACTTTGGACAGATTTCACTTGGGTTCTCTTTGACGTTTTGGCTTGCCAGCAATACAGCCGAGGGGTAATTAATCAACACGGACAAAGTAAAGGAGAAGAAAAAAGAAGAAACAAACGTTAGGAAATGATTCCAACACAAGGCAAGACACGACTGTTGAGATGCTTGGCAACTATAAAAGGCAACTGTTTATGCAAGAGTATCAACACACAGCGAAGTCCTATGCCACACACAGTGTGTTTTGACTGAGCATAAGCTCATGAATGAAAAGGTAAACAGTGTAAAATGTGAGAGCTGATTCTGACATGAAGTGCCTTTAGAGGAAACAGTGTAGTGTGGAGAAGGAACATTCTCAGTGTGTACTTGATTGCTGTGGGTTATCTAATAATGCTAATAATTTTTAAGATTATATTTATTTATAAAGCAGAATTATTGGGAAGAGAGTTGAGGCTCAGGGCATGCTCCTGTTTTAACCATTCAATTGTTTAATTAAATTAAATTAAATTAAATTTACAGTAAATTTAAAGATGCCCACTTCTGCTACTTCTATTGTGAGTAGGGCTGTCAAACAATTAATCGCGATTAATCGCATACAAAATAAAAGTTTGAGTTTGCATAATATATGTGTGAGTAATGTGTGTAAATAATATGTATATATAAATACACACAAATTAATGTATATATTTAAGAGAAATATGTTATTTATGTACAAAAAAATGTATTTATATATAATATAAATTATATAAAAATATAAATAAATACATATACTTGTAAATATTTCTCAAATATATACATGGATGTGTTTGTATTTATATATACATAATAATTACACACAGTACACCCACATATATTAGGCAAACTCAAACTTTTATTTTGTATGCGATTAATCGTGATTAATCATTTGACAGCCCTAATTGTGAGCATTTTTAAATTCGTTTTAAATAAATTTTAATTAAAGGGATAGAGAAACTAAAATTCTGTCATCAATTACTCACCCTTATGTCGTTCCAAATCCCTAATGGTGCGTTCACACCAGACGCAAATGAAGCGTTAAGAGCGAGTGATTTACATTTTAAGTCAATGCAAAGACGCGAATAGACATCCGGCGATGTGAATGATGCGATTCGCGCGAATTGAGCGTTTTGGGCGTTTGACGCGCATAACGTGTGATTTGCGCGAATCACGCAAGTTGAAAAATCTGAACTTTGGCGAATATTCGCACCACGTTAACCAATCAGGAGCTTGCTCTAGTAGTGACGTGATTACGACGTAGCGAACGGAGCTAAAAAACACTGGAGGACAAAATCATCGTCGCTGTACGATACATCTTTGTACTTTTATATATAAACATATATATATATCATATATACTAGGGTTGCAAAGGGGCGGAAAGTTTCCGGAAACTTTCTGGAAACTTTCCATGTGAACTTAACCTGGGGAATTTTGGAAATATTCCAGTTTGGAAAATTAACAGGAATTTATGGGAAATTTTGGGAAATTTATACAGATTTATAATATTTATATAAAATGTATAAAAGAAATATAAACATTTTGTTTGGTCATAACATGAAATAACAGTTATTTACTTTTCGCATTCAATTAATTCTAATTTAGTATATATGTAAATGAAATATATTTTTATTGCAGCAATTGTTATGTGTTATTTATTTCAGGGTCACATGATCCTTCAGAAATCAGTCTAATTTTGCTGATTTGATACTTATTTGTTATTATCATTGTTGGAAACAGTTGTGTTAGCATGTTAGAATGATATCTGAAGGATCATGTGACACTGAAGACTGGAGAAATTATGCTGAAAATTCAGCTTTGATCACAGGAGTAAATTATATTTTTATGTATATCAATTATTATACCATTATTTTAAATTGTAGTTATGTATTACAGTTTTTTTTCTGTATTTTTGATCAAATGTGCATGTTATGGACTGGGGGAATGCACAGTGCATGTAGGGGGTGTGGCCTCAATAGCCCTGCAGTAAGTAGTGTGCTGTTAGCCTGGGTGCCAGCCCGAACCCCGCCCACAACATTTTTTGGACGGGAAGTTCGGTCTGGACTCGATCCATTGTGGAGTAATTAAGCTCGGCTCCCAGAAGGCCGAGCCAATCAAATTGCCAGGGCGGGCTTTAATCGATGATGGACAGGCTATCTGCGGTTACGTAACCACCCACGTCATCAAAGAGCGCTTGGGTTGAATTGGTTTTCACCAACGATGACTGCAGCTGGAGAAGTAAGATGTTTAGATTCCGCTATCACGTCTGTAATAAAAGAAATCGACAGCGCATTAATTTTAAAAGACGAACAAAGAACCGCAATCAAGGCATTTGTCGATGGGAAAGATGTGTTTGCCGTCCTTCCAACGGGATTCGGCAAAAGTTTAAGTACAAGTTCAACATACGTCACTTACTGCGTTGCTCTGATTGGTTGTAGGTCTATCCAATTGAGTGCAGAGGTTTTTTTTTTTTACTGGTTCGGTTAAGACACGCCCCATAATTCAAGTGCAATGGAGCAGTATCAGACTCACATTCTGCCTAGAATATGAGTATGACGAAGTCAGGCTAGTGTGCTGTGTGAATGTCAGGGTAAAAATTAAACTAAAATTGCTGAAGATGAATGAAAGTCGTACAGATTTGGAACACAATGAGGGTGAGTAAATAATGACAGAATTTTCTGAATTTTTTTGGTGAACAAACCCTTTAATAAGTTATTTTATTACCACTTATTTTTACCACTTCTATTGGATAAAAAAAGTTAAACTGAGATTTGACATTATTGGGGAGAATGTGGGGGAATGAAATCAGGACACAACAAAACCCAAACCCAAATCTCCCACTTGAGAACCACAGCTTATGTGTCGCAATCATGTTTACTACCAACTAGACCACTACTTTTAACTTCTATGGCATTCTATTGATGAACATACAATTTGGTGTAGGATTTTGCTGTTTCTCATCCATTCAGCCCTCTGTAAGAGGCCAGGTGTCTCATTGGCAGAGAAGGGAATAGCTAGAATTCTTTAGAGCCTGGTGAAGTAAATGCCACCATGATTGATAGAGGCTCTCTACTCTTTCCATTTTCATTTTGACTCACTTTTCATCCACTCCCGGTAGCCAAGACAGATTTACATAAAGATCTACGAGCACACCACGCACAGAGCAAAATTACATCCGTCTTTTCATTCGTCAGTGACATAAATGTGATAACTGAGCTATTTTTTGAACGGATGATCTCATCGGGCATTAACGGCCAAAGGTAATATCCCTGAGAAGGTGGACTAAGACTTAACAAAGACTCTACCACTTTACAGAGATGGCTGAAGTGAACACATTCTAAAAATGTCACAATTGCTTTGTCTGAAATTGCATACTGTCTGAGTAGATACTTCTTTTGAGTAAGTACATACTTCACGGCCGCTAAAAGTATGTTTTGTGTAGTATGAATTTAATCCGGATGTACTGCACCAGTCATGTTGTCACTGTCGTGTGACCAACATTGTCAGTTGTGTGACTTCACTGCCATTCACAACTCTCTCCTGGGGCCTCTTGGGATAGTGTCCAGTGGATGTGAACTTCATAAGCTCATATGTCGTCCGTGTATACTTTTCGCTTACTGTTTTATAAATACTGTGACTTCAGACATACTACTCTTTTCACATACTGATTTCGCCTACAAAATAGTAGGGAATTAAGTATATTTGGATGCATCCAATGACCTGGATTCATTTAAAACCTGGTGATTTTTCAACTTTGACTTTTATGCTTATAAAACTGTGACTTGCAGTTATATTATAACATGGTCAACTGTGTATGCTGTAGAGGTCTGCAAGCATGAAAAGCTATTGAACGTGAAGTGTGAACTTTTTCGATGTGAATACTTTCTCCTACCTTATCTTAATATGCAGAATCAGCTATAAATAAGTTGATTTTTAAATCAACTTAGATTATTAATATGGTTCAGACAACATAATATTTTGAGTTTCTGTTGATTAAACCAATTGCCTTCATTGTATTAACTCAAATTTTTAATTCAATGAATTTTAATGCAACCAGGTAACTTACTCTTTTAAGTTAAACCAACAATTCTTTTTTACAGTGTAGGACCCCAAAGTAGAGCCCGATAAAAAACATATTTTCCCCCCAAATTGTGTTTTCTTTTTTCTCAAAATATTTTTTTTTTCTATTTTAATTTTTCCGGATTTAACAGATTCTGGATTTAAGGATTAAATTGAAGGGTTAGTTCACCCAAAAATGAAAATAATGTAATTTATTACTCACCCTCATAAGATTGAACCACTGAACTCACATGAACTGTTTTAAATATGTTTTTAGTACCTTTATGGATCTTGAGAGTTTCAATGGCATTGCTGTCAATGGAGGCCTCACTGAACCTTCGCATTTCATCAACAATATCTCAATTTGTGTTCTGAAGATGAACGAAGGTCTTACGGGTGTGGAACGACATGAGAGTGAGTAATAAATGACATTATTTTCATTTGTGGGTGAACTAACCCTTTAAATAAAATTTTAGTTAAAAAAAGCATGTCTAAGTAAAATCATGAAACTTTAGTTTAACAACAATTTATTAAAAGTTCATGAAAATAACATTTTAGGGCCCTATAAAATCCCAAATTTCATGTTTTTCCATGCATGTTTAATTTTTCTGGATTCCATTTTTAATAGTTTAATTAGATTTTAATAATCAAAAAGCATGTCTAGTCATTGAATTCATAAAACTTTAACAATTTAATAATGTAATTTAATAATGTAAAATATGCCCCTATGAAATGTTTCCCCCTATGAATTTTTTACAGAAATTATGCTTTAATTTTTCTGGATTTATTATTTAATACAAAATTATCAAAAACATTGAAAATCCAATGAATCTTTTAAAATGTAATCAAACAATTAATTTTATTTTTTTGGCAAAGAAAGTGATGGTTTACTATTAAAATGAAAATATGGAAGAAAAAATGTGTGATAAGCCTTTTAATAGTTTTAATAATTTTAATATATTATTACTGTTGTGATTACTATTATTATTATTCAATGAAAATGATATATTTGTTAATTATTTTATTTTATTAATTACAACTTGAAGCATTAAAACCTGACCCTGACCCAAACCTGACCAGCAATCCGAAGGTTTACCGGGTCCCATCAAGCTCGGATCAGGTAACAGACTTCAAGTATGCTGCTATGGCGATGAGCATGGGGATTCTGGGATGCTGAGCAGCAGTCCCCGGCAGAGCGCTGAGTGGCATCAGCAATCTGACCCCAAAGCAGCATGGCGTCTCGTTATTTCAACAAAAATCGATAAGATTGAAGGGCATTTTGTGTGTGTATTTAGGAGGGGCTGTACTCATACTGCACTGGGCTGGGTTGCCCTTGTCTAACCTTGGTGTTTGTCCCATGAGCAGCTTGCCATCCCATCCCCATCCCCATGCACCCCAACCAAACCCTGACAGACAGATCAGAGCATCGATAACAGCCTGCTGCTGCCGCACCATCCCCCACCGGAGCTCACAGCCTTCTGAACACACACACACACTCAATACACACTCATGTACTGCTGAAAGGACCTATAGTCTCCAACATACATAATCACACACATAAAATGTATTTAAAGACACGAATGCGGCATCAAATATGCTCACAAGCAGATATCTTATATCTTAAATGTGTTTTATCGTGTTACGAACAATTTTACGGTGTGATGGTAACAGTATCTCTCTTAATGTAGTTGTTTTTACTGTAAAATACAGAGTTATCATTTTTGGGTAAACTATCCCTTTAAGTAAAAAAGTGGCCCATCTTACCCTCAACTGTCATACCGCCCAACCCTACACACAAGCAAGCTTGTTTAGACACACATGAACAAAGAGACATACTATTCTTTGCGTCAGCACAGGGAGGGTATGGCTTACTCTACATTACTCAGAAGCTCTTCAGTAAACACTTACTGAGAAAATGAAACCTGGAGGCAGACACTCGGGCAGACAGATAAGAGTCACGTCAGACTTATGCGCTGAATCATTGTTTTGACTATGCAGTGGGCACAGCACTGCAGTCCTGAACTTCAACTTCATCAGTGTCTGCTTGAAAATCTGCAGACAAAATAACTTACTACCCTACTCATCCAGGGAATCCCCAAAGCTTCCCAATAGACAGGGACTGAAATGTTACTGTTTTTCTTTCTCTCCCCCTCACCCCCCCCCCCCCCCTTTAATTTAATGCCAACTATGAATAAAGGGGAAAAAATGATTTTGTTTTTGTACGTTTAATCACCTCGCCATGTCAGGCAGACATTTTATTTTCGCCCCAGACTATCAGATGGTTTTTTTTTCTGTTCAAGTTGTGAGTATATCTTGATAAAACGCAACAGGGAGAGACATAACACTTTAAACCACAAACGTGGCCTTTTAACATAGTTGGACACGTGTATGAAATGAAAAGTAAAAGAAAGTTATGCAATATGCCTAAAGGCACATTCATGAAACATGCCATTATTTATATGTAAGGTTTACAACCATGTAGCATTAAAGTCAATCGGCGTTCACAACCAACTGTTCTTGCATAAACTGATGCGTTTATAGGTGAAACAGGATATTTAATGGGACAAACAACTTAATTTTATACAGTGGGTACGGAAAGTATTCAGACCCCCTTAAATTTTTCATTCTTTGTTATATTGCAGCCATTTGCTAAAATCATTTAAGTTAATTTTTTTTCCCTCATTAATGTACACACATCACCCCATATTGACAGAAAAACACAGAATTGTTGACATTTTTGCAGATTTATTAAAAAAGAAAAACTGAAATATCACATGGTCCTAAGTATTCAGACCCTTTGCTGTGACACTCATATATTTAACTCAGGTGCTGTCCATTTCTTCTGATCATCCTTGAGATGATTCTACACATTCATTTGAGTCTAGCTGTGTTTGATTATACTGATTGGACTTGATTAGGAAAGCCACACACCTGTCTATATAAGACCTTACAGCTCACAGTGCATGTCAGAGCAAATGAGAATCATGAGGTCAAAGGAACTGCCTGAAGAGCTCAGAGACACAATTGTGGCAAGGCACAGATCTGGCCAAGGTTACAAAAAAATTTCTGCTGCACTTAAGGTTCCTAAGAGCACAGTGGCCTCCATAATCCTTAAATGGAAGACATTTGGGACGACCAGAACCCTACCTAGATCTGGCTGTCCGGCCAAACTGAGCTATTGGGGGAGAAGAGCCTTGGTGAGAGAGGTAAAGAAGAACCCAAAGATCACTGTGGCTGAGCTCCAGAGATGCAGTCGGGAGATGGGAGAAAGTTGTAGAAAGTCAACCATCACTGCAGCCCTCCACCAGTTGGGGCTTTATGGCAGAGTGGCCCGACGGAAGCCTCTCCTCAGTGCAAGACACATGAAAGCCCACATGGAGTTTGCTAAAAAAACACCTGAAGGACTCCAAAATGGTGAGAAATAAGATTCTCTGGTCTGATGAGGCCAATATAGAACTTTTTGGCCTGAATTCTAAGCGATATGTGTGGAGAAAACCAGGCACTGCTCATCACCTGTCCAACACAGTCCCAACAGTGAAGCATGGTGGTGGCAGCATCATGCTGTGGGGGTGTTTTTCAGCTGCAGGGACAGGACGACTGGTTGCAATCGAGGGAAAGATGAATGCGGCCAAGTACAGGGATATCCTGGACGAAAACCTTCTCCAGAGTGCTCAGGACCTCAGACTGGGCTGAAGGTTTACCTTCCAACAAGACAATGACCCTAAGCACACAGCTAAAATAACGAAGGAGTGGCTTCACAACAACTCTGTGACTGTTCTTGAATGGCCCAGCCAGAGCCCTGACTTAAACCCAATTGAGCATCTCTGGAGAGACCTAAAAATGGTTGTCCACCAACGTTTACCATCCAACCTGACAGAACTGGAGAGGATCTGCAAGGAGGAATGGCAGAGGATCCCCAAATCCAGGTGTGAAAAACTTGTTGCATCTTTCCCAAAAAGACTCATGGCTGTATTAGATCAAAAGGGTGCTTCTACTAAATACTGAGCAAAGGGTCTGAATACTTGGGACTTTTTCTTTACTTTTCTTTACTTTAAAGGATTACTCCACTTTTAAATAAACTTTTGCTGATAATTTACTCACCCCTATGTCATCCAAGATGTCCATGTCTTTCTTTCTTCAGTCGAAAAGAAATTAAGGTTTTTGATGTAAACATTCTAGGATTTTTCTCCATATCATTCATTTCAATGGGCACCAAACGGTTGAAGGTCCAAATGGCAGTTTCAGTGCAGCTTCAAAGGGCTTTAAACGACACCAGACAATGAATAAGGGTCTTATCTAGCGAAACGATTGGTCATTTAAAAAAAAAAAAAAAAAAGTTTAAGTTTTATAAGCACAAATGCTGGCCTTGCTCTTTTCTCCGATGCGCGTTCGTGACGTCACGTAATACGCAATTACGTTGAAAAGGTCACGGTTGACGTAGGCGGAAGTATCGAGTCAGTGTTTACATTACAAATGTGCGGAAGGAGGATCGTATACACATATTCAAATGTCTTTGTGTCAGTTTATTGTTTAACCCTTTGAGCGGTACGTTCCCACATATGGGATGTTTATTTCTGTGCCCCTGGGCGTACGGTTCCACATATGGGATTTAGAATGTTCAGTGACGTCACATAACTGCTAGATTCAAACTGTGCTTTCGCGCTCTGGCTGCGAGACGGACGCGCGCTCTCTTGTCATCACAGCTATGCAGTGTTTTCAGCCACATAATGTTTCTTTTAAGGTTTCAGACATTTAAATATGCATAAGCACCATTAAACAATACATTTGGAGTTTATAAAATACACACTGATGTCAGACGTCAGTGGAAGCATCAATAAACAGTGAATTCAAATATAATTTGCCGACATTTATTCATATCAGACACACATAATGGGTCTAAGTAACTATAAAGTTTACTCTCTTATTCTTCCAGTTCACCAGCCACTTACTTGCATATATTTCAGGAGAAACTGATGTATTCACCTGCTGTAAATCAGACTGACAGAACTTTATGAACTGCAGTGCAGACTAAGATGGCGGCGCCCATCTCGCATTATAGATCAAGATAAAGATCATTTATAAAGGTTTTTAAACGACAAAACACACTCACTCACACATATTTGAGAATCGGAATATCATATAGTTGAAGACATGTAAGCAAGTTTGCGAATATTTTAAATAAAAAAGGAAAAACAAAATAATAGTGATCCATCTCTCATACAGTGTTATTGTGGCTACGTTCAGCGCTCGTGACACACACGCGTCGCCATGGAAACAATAAGGGCAAACGTTCTAAAATAAGGGTCGCCTTAAAAAAAACTCACTCTGGCGGTCAGTTAGAATATTTTAAACTCAAGCTTGAAAGGTGTGCGTATCCTGGGTGTTTTAATATTGGAAAGCCTAAAAAAAAATTTTTGTCAGGACAGAAATTTGTGACTTTTCATAGATTTCCTATGCACAATCCTGAGCGAATGAAACTGTGGTTGCTACGCCTACGTCAACCATGACCTTTTCAACGTAATTGCGTATTACGTGACGTCACGGACGCGCATCGGAGAAAAGAACAAAGCCAGCATTTGTGCTTATAAAACTGTTTAATGTTTTTTTTAAATGACCGATCGCTTCGCTAGATAAGACCCTTATTCATCGTCTGGTATCGTCTGGTGTCGTTTAAAGCTCTTTGAAGCTGCACTGAAGCTGCCATTTGGACCTTCAACCGTTTGGTGCCCATTGAAATGAATGATATGGAGAAAAATCCTAGAATGTTTACATCAAAAACCTTAATTTCTTTTCGACTGAAGAAAGAATGACATGGACATCTTGGATGACATGGGGGTGAGTAAATTCTCAGCAAAAGTTTATTTAAAAGTGAACTAATCCTTTAATACTTAGGTTTTTCTTTTTTAATAAATCTGCAAAAATGTCAACAATTCTGTGTTTTTCTGTCAATATGGGGTGCTGTGTGTACATTAATGAGGAAAAATTTATGGGGGTCTGAATACTTTCCGCACCCACTGTACATTGAATTGATTAAGCCAGATCGTGAAAAGTGGGCATTACATACCAGAATGATGTAGTTGAAAAATAGAGAAAGCACTGATAGTCACAGATGTCATTGAGTTCATTCATTGTCATTGTCACTGAAATTTTAATATTAAAAAAAACAACAACGTTAAAACCATTATTGCAGTCAACTGTCGTACGCACTTTCACAGGACGATCAAGGTTATATTTGATGTAAATGTAAGTGCGTTGTGAAGCACGGCATGAAGTGTATTGTAAAGCTTACGCAAGTGATGCGGAAATGCTGTGGATTCTCACACAAGCTTAACAGTGCTGATGTTTATGCGTAAACCCGACCTGGAAGTGATGGTTTATAGTTAAAGTATACAATTTTACTATTTTTCTTAGACACATCTTTTGTTTTGCTTAAGAAGACATTCGCTGCTTCTGAAATAGGTACTACATTTGAATATGAATTTACTTTGCGACCGTTAAAAAAGTATGCTCCTATATATAGTATGAAGATGATAGAATGAATAGCTATTTTCCATCCACCTATTTTGGCATTTCCATCCAGCGTTTTTTTTTTTATGCACTATCCCAAAATGTGCATTTTGGGAAAACTTTTTTTTTTTGGGTGAGTAAACTTTTTATCTGATAAGAAACCATGTGCATAAACTAAGATGGAAACACATTTACCGAATAAATTCCTTGATGCGCATCAACAAAAGACGTGACTTTGCGATGGGGCGGAATAACTGGACCAACCAGAAAACTGATCTCGTTGCACAGCATTTGAAATGCTTTTGGTTCATCTAAAACGCCTGAGCAAAATCTGTCACCAAAATGGTTCAGTATAATTCCCTCCCAGAACTGTCTTACACAACTATGTTCCCAAACAGCAGGCATCTGCCTCCAAAAGCAAAAGCAACTTTATTGCATTTCGTCAGCGCGCTCTGAGGTTTTCATTATATACAAAGTTATTATATACAGTGGCTTCTTCTACAGCAGCAACTTCCTACTGTAGAACCATTTAGGGTTCCCCAAAGAACCTTTCAGTAAACAGTTTTTTTTTTCTTAGTGTGAAGAACATTTGAAAAATCTACAGAACTAAAGACTAAAGAACTAAAGAACCTTTTTGTGGAATGGTAAGGTAGCATGGATGTTAAAGGTTCTTCATGTAACCACAAATGCCAATAAAGAACATTTTAAGATGTACAATACATCTGGGATGGCATGAGGGTGAGCAAATGATGAGAGAATTTTCATTTTTGGGTGGACTAATGCTTGAACACCATTCACCAAAAACTGGAGCCATGACAAGACAAAATGGAAGTTGTTTAAAAATACAAACATTTTGCCTTCAATGGTGGAATTAAAGTTCAAGTCAATGAAGTCATCCTTAAAAAGACTTAAAAAATTCACCAATGTCTGCTGCACCACCTACACCATTCATAGCTCAACAAACATTGCCGTATTCTCAGTGCGGATGAGATTGGTAAGAACAAGTTGAAAGATCTCCCGCTGGTCAGCTACTACAGAGGCCACAACCTCGGAGATCAGCTGGGACGCTTAGAGTAGAGTCCTGCAGAGATTGTGTATTTTTGTAGGCTAACCCTAGTCAGCATCACCCTGGTTCCCTCGACAAAATGCTAATACAATTTTTCCATTGGCTTTTGGATTATTGCAAGAAATAAGCTCTGTGATCAACAACGTTTGATTCTTACATGTTTTGTTCATCATGATAATCTTCACAACTGAACACGACCCCAATAGTCCCATTTAACCACTTTCAACCACCTTTTTCAAGACAAGTAAAAGCAATCACAAGGCGGTATTACTGATGTATTTTATGTCACAGAATAAAACGTGAAAATATCTTAAGCTTGTGTTTACCACAGACCTTATTTCAAGCATTTAACCAAAAACCCATTCAAAAAAACCCATCGATTTAAAGACGATGGAACCGGAAGTGCTAAAATGCTATGGTTTACGGGTTTTGGCTTAAATACATCATCCCTGCAGCACTCTATATAAACGAAAGACCAACATACAACTACAAATCAGTATCAGTGAGCAGTGGGAGTGACATGAGGAGAACAGATGTCCATTCTCCAGTGGCCGGACACTTTACTGACACCAATCAATCTGCTGGACCTGAAATTCTGTGGAAACTTGCACGGACACAGAGGGGTGAGGACATTGAAGAAAAAAAAATACAGTGTGAATATGTACTTGTAGATGGATTTATGATATGAACTGTGAACAGAATCCATGTGTACATTCTTTGCATGTGGGTCAATGATTTTTTTTGTTCAAAGGCCTTAATGATAATAAAAAACAAATTTATGACATCCAAAGTATGTAAGGTAGTGCAACTAGATCTCTTTTATTGGGTTTATAAGGTTTCAATTAAATTTTGCTACATATAAAGGTATTTTAAAGATTTTGAAGTGTCAAAAGGTCATTTGGTTTAACCGTCCAAAGGCAAATACAGCCATTTGTCATTTGTGATTAAAATATCTTAAAATGTAATAAATGTATATATTTTTTATTCTGGCATGATTTTATAACATCATATATCAACATAGTGCAAAATGGTATTAAAAATATGTGTAGAAGCCGTCACTTTGTTATGATAAAGAATGTCTGGAAAAATAAATTTAATTGATGTCATTCGGAGTAACCAATATAAAGGGACCATTTTGGATCAAGTCATGCAGTCAATATCATGTGACAGGATGTGACATCATTCAGACACCTGCAAAAGACCACATGGTCATGAAGCAAAGTAACTAACTCTCTTTTAATTATTTGAAAAATTCATTTTCATTTGGTCATACGCATGTCCCCGAAACATCAGGTCATTCGGTACAACCGCTATAAAACATGGAAAATGTTGTAATATTTTAAAAACTTGTACCAAATATAAAATGTTTGATTGTCCTATATATCAGCCTGTTAGCATTGTTTGAAAATATCGTCATTTGGTCTTTTTTGGTGACAAATTGTGTCTATCTTGTAAAAAATGACAAAAGCAGTGTTAATTGATTATAAAAACCCACATAATCTCATTGTAAACACTTAATAAAACGTCAAAATTAATTATATCTCCATTATGTTTTTATACACTTTTAAAAACCTTATTCATCAATGACCCTGGTACTGTATAATGTTTCTCTAAAGATGTCTAGCTACACTATTCTAGAGATGTACAAAACTTCTCAGTGAAGGCAAGAGAGGCAGTGCCTACTCAAAAATTGGATGAGAAAATAATCCAGAGTACAAAAGAAACCACAAATACTGGCATTAAAAAGTCTTAAGGTGTGCCATGGGTTTGGTTTGGTGGGGGGTAATGGAGAACGAATGGGGAAAAGTCACGTGAGAGGAGGCAATGCCTCTGTCGCACTACGATTGGCTGTTCATGATTTGTTGGGTTAATGCTGCACATATACGCATATTATCAATGCTTTCTCACACATTTTAAAGATAGATCTAGATACGTTGACCTCAATAACTGTACTACTGAAAGCCACTTTCATTTGATTTCCATTTTATCTTGTCATGGCTGACATTTCAGTAATGTGACATTAAATAAGCCATGCTAAATACACAACAACCAACCACACACATAAAGAAACAGACAGTTTCTCTGCACTTGACACACTTTAGTTTCATCCCTTTGAACCACCACACGAGCAAGTCACGTCCCAAAGATCCGGCAAACAGACACAATGCGCTGTGGACCGACTATCAATGCTAACTTCCTCTCAGGCAAACTGGGCTCTCCCATTTTTCATGCTCACAGCACAGCTGACAACTTGATACTAGCTTGGGGAAAAGAGAGGTCGAGCGCAGCATTTATCTGGGGAGGGGAGGAGAGCCGCTCTGATCTACATTGCAGTTGCGGTGTGTGTTTTATTCTCTAAGTGACCGTGGCTGCATCTCATAAAAAATGGTTCTGTTTCAAATCAGCCTTTACCATTTGCTAGAGTGGATGTGAGCACATCACTGGACACAGTGTGTGTGTGTGTGTGTAAGAACACAGAAGGTCATGGGGCGGCTGGGGTTTTTACCTATAAATCTATGAAGAAAAATGTGTGTATTTGTAAAACTTAAAGGGTTAGTTCACCCAAAAATCAAAATAATGTCATTTATTACTCACCCTCATGTCGTTCCACACCCGTAAGACCTTCGTTCATCTTCGGAACACAAATTAAGATATTTTGGCTCCGTGAGGCCTCCATTGGGAGCAATGACATTTCCTCTCTCAAGATCCATAAAGGTACTAAAAACATATTTAAATCAGTTCAAATCAGTGGTTCAATATTAATATTATAAAACGACGAGAATATTTTTGGTACGCCAAATAAACAACTTATATAATGATGGCTGATTTTAAAACATTGCTTCATGAAGCTTCGGAGCGTTAAGAATCTTTTGTGTCGAATCATGATTCGGATCGCGTGCCAAACCACCAAATTGCTGAAATCACGTGACTTTGGCGCTCCGAACCGCTGATTCGACACGCTGATTCATAACGCTCCGAAGCTTCCTGAAGCATTGTTTTGAAATCGGCCATCACTAAATAAGTCGTTATTTTGTTTTTTTTGGCGCACCAAAAATATTTTATAATCACTTTATAATATATTTAATATTAAATATTTTCTCTTTATTCTCTCTATATTTTTAGGTTTTATTAAAATAATAATAATATAATAAAATAATAAATAAAATAATATTAATTTAGAATTTAAAAGTATTGTGTATATATATATATATATATATATATAAAGTATTTTTAAATGTATATATATATATATATATATATATATATATTACAATTATTATTATTATTATTATTATTTTTTTTTTTTACAAAACCGAGAAGGTAAGTGTGGGAGCTGAGGGTGTTTTTGTTTTCGTGTGACCCAGAAGTCAAGAGCTGCTGGCTGGCCTGTTGAAAAAGGTCAGATAAGGTTCTCATGCTTTGGACAGTGACTGCCAAAAACCACGCATGACTTTCTCATTACAAAGACCATCGACCTCTATTGCTCATCGAGTGAAAATGTACACACCTCGGTGGGTGGAAACTGATCTTTTTAACAAGAAAACATGGAGCAAATAATACAATGACATCTAGGACACTTGCTGCAGTTAATGTATACCCCCTAAAGACCATGTATCAACCATCATACATGAATAATACAAATCTGTCTGAAATTAGTTCAAGGGAGATTGTGTTTAAAAGAAAAAACACAGAGAGAACAGACTGGTAAATCAAGAAACTGCCCTAGATAATAAAGATGATAGATCATTTGAGTCATAATTGTGTATATTAAAGTTCCCACACCTATTTACCAATTACTTTTTATGATCATTCCCATTGTTCAAGAATAACATCACAAACACCAACATTTTCAACCTCTTGGTTTGCTTTTCCCCTATAGGTCCATAGTGTGCAGAATGGCCCCAGTTTTCACACTCTTAGGGAGTTTTCACACCTGGCTCGTTTGGAGCATTTATTTTGGAACCAGGTGCAGTTTTTCCCCTTAGTTTGGTTCGTTTAGGCATATATGAACACGGCAATCGTGCTCGGATCCGCACCAAAATAATCCATCCGAGATCACCTGAATGAGGTGGTCTCGGCTTGATTGCAAACAAACTCTGGAGCAGTTTGTTTGTGGTGAGATTTATTAATTTTGGTCGGTTTAAAAATGTTGCCTTGTGAAAGCAAACTGAAAGAAAACTTTTGAAGATTTGCACTGTAAATTACTCAATATGCATTTGGATTTGCAAATAAAACATTAGATCACATGTTCAGTTTTAACCTATAGGCTACAAAAGGCTTTATGGGAAAGAACCTATTAAAGGAAGCGTTAACCAAAATATAAATATTGTCATCTCGTCATAACTGAATGAGAAACGGACCTCAAACCTGGTGAGTAAATGATGAACAAATATTAATTTCAATCTGTCTATCCATCTGTGTCTAGCCAACTATATACCTATCTATCTATCTATCTATCTATCTATCTATCTATCTATCTATCTATCTATCTATCTGTCAATCTGTCTATTGTCTATCTAGCCATCCATCTATCCATCTATCTATCTATCTATCTATCTATCTATCTATCCTGTTTTGTATTGTACATGAGGAAGTGTACTGTAATACACTGACTGTAATACACATGCAGCCAGATCACAAACACAAAGTCCTCTTTATGTCAAAAACAACTGTCTCTAGAATAAACACTAGCACTGTGCCTGCAATGATGGGCAGCGTTCACTCCCTTTTCTTAAACAAAACAAAAGGAGGAAAAGAAAAAAAAAATCAATAAACCTTTCAGACACTGCATCCATTTGGCAGGGCTGGTCCGGCCCAACTTTCTCAAATGACAGAGAAAAGAGGTGGTGAGGAAAATAGGAAAGCAATAAGAAATGGTATCAGGTTACTTGAGATTGTATTCTATCTGTCGTATCATCAGCTCAGAGAAAAAATATCAGATGAGAGCAGTGCTACTGTAAAACCTTATAGATAATGGCGTGAATACATGGAATCTACTGTAACTGCCTATAGGTGAACATATATACATGAGCTATATTCATCAGAATCAACCCCAAAGTGTTGATTGTGAGGACAAACATTGATGTGATTCTCCTACCGTGATGATTGTCCTCTGACTGGTTGAATCCACACAGCTGGCAGATAGAGCGAACCCAGCGGTTCATTTCCTCCTCCGTTTCTGCCACCAGGTAGAAGGTTCTCTCGGCCGTCTTGATGTCGAACACAAAGCTGTCCTGGAACTCTTTGCGTTTGAAGGTGAGGCCTGCGTCCACTTGCTCGCAGCAGTGCAGGTCGATGATGCGAATGGGCTTTTTGGCATGGTCACTCTTGTAATACTCGAGAACATCCGGGTCTCCACTCATGCGCCCGCTGCGCAGGATAAACCAGCGCTTCTTCCAGGCCTGCAGATACAATAAGAACAATGATTTAATAACGTTTATGGTAAGCCAACAATTCAAATTCAGATAGATGAACAGTAATAGAAACACTAAAACCAGAAATATTGTGAAATATTATTACAATTTAAACTGTTTTCTATTTGAATATATGTCAACATTTAATTTATTCCTGTGATGATGAACTTTCAGCAGTCATTACTCCAGTCCTTCAGAAATCATTCTAATATGCTGATTTGTGCTCAAGAAATTATCAATGTTGAAAATAGTTGTGCTACTTAATATTTTTGTGGAAACCTTGAACCATTTTTTTGTAACATTATAAATGTCATTTGATCAAATTAATGCATCCTTCACTCTAAAAAACAGCTGTAAAAAATTACACAGTCAAATACCGTTTTCCATTGAAACATTAATATACAATAAAAACAATGCATTCTGGGTAATATTTGTCTCGAAAACTACAAATAATGTGATCCAGAATGCATTGTAATATACAGAAGTAATATACCGTAAAAACAATGCATTCTGGGTAATATGTCTCGAAAGCAACAAATAATATGATCCGGAATGCACTGTAATATACAGAAGTAATTTACCGTAAAAACAATGCATTCTGGGTAATATTTGTCATTTTTGAAAAAGTAGCCTATAGGTTACTTTCTTGAAAACGACAAATAATATTACCCAGAATGCATTGTTTTATGGTATATTACTGTTTCAATAGAAAACGGTATTTTACTGTGTAAATTTGTTTCATAATTTCTTACTGAGCCCAAACTTTAGTGTATACCATTATAATAAATATAATAATATGATAATAATAGTAATAAAATCTAATAATAGTTTACAAAAAAAGTCATTATTTAATATACAGTTTTACATTATTACATTATAAATAATATATATACAACAATTCAAAAAATGTATGATTTTAAAACAATGTTTCACTGAAAAAAAATACCATAAAGTATAATTTTAATTTCATAAGAGTGAGTAAACTTTTTTTTGGGAGGGGGGGTGATTTCTGTGAATAACTGTTTAATTAAAAATCAAATGTAAGATATAGGCATTGTATTTCATAGTTCGCTTTTAGTGACAAAAGGCTTACGGGTTTTTTGTTTTTCTTATTTTGTGATGTTGCTTTTCATTATAGTACTTTGCAATTTATTGTCTCATTGTACTGTTAATTTCAATAATAATACAGAAATAATGAACTATTGTACAAAAAATGAAGCTTCTCAATGTGAAATTCTCCTTTAAAAAAACAGTTAAATAATTCTTCAGTTTGTGTTTAGTTTTTGCTGATCAAACCCAAGATTGGGCTGTAAGTGTGTTTCTGTGGGTGTGTGTTCCAGTTGTGTGTGTGTGACAGTGGCTTATTTGAGACAGGTGCTACTCCCACACAGTTTCCTGCTCAGATCGAGCTTTGAGGGGGAGACAAACACAAACACACACACGTTGAGTTTTCATGTTGTATGCTGATTTTTCATAATGCTTTTTTATACAGTGCAAACTGTCTATTCTATCCCGACCTCTAAACCTACTCATCGCAGAAAACTTTCTGCAATTTTACATTTAAAAAAATTAAAACATAAATAAAAAATAATAAATAAGTAATTTAGTATGATTTATAAGATGTTTTTTTTCTCATGTGGACCAAAAAAATCAATTTTGGATATTGCAGGGGCTACCTGAACCACACACACGCAGTGCATAACCTCCATCATGACAACTGTAATAATGGCATGCACACTCCTGCGAGTCTGTTTGATGATCCATGAAATATTACGTGACACATGCACACAACACTTCCTCAGCGAGAACAAATACAAGGATTCCCGCTCATGTATAAACACACAGGTGCTTCATTCGTAGGAATTCCCCTGATTTGAATATAAATGAACTCTCCTGCTGTAAAAACATGCAACAGAAAAACATTGTAGATCTAAAGATTAACTGGAGGGGGGGGAAAAATTAAATAAATAAATAAATAAATATATATATATATACATATACATATATATATATATATATATATATATATATATATATATATATATATATATATATTATATATAAAATTTATATATTTATATATATATATATATATATATATATATATATTATATATAAAATTTATATATATATATATATATATATATATATATATATATATATATAATCTTTATTATATTTTTTAAATCTTTCTCCAGAGGTCATGTGATTTCAAAATGGCCACCATCAAGAGGGGGAGACCCGCAATGTGTAGAATAAAACATTATGTATATACTTCATTTTTTGCAGTTTAGTATTTCTGTATTATTAAAATGATCAGTTTACTATAATAAAAATGAACATAATAAAACCAAATAAGAAAAACATGTCTGATTTTTATGCCACAATATTGTGATAAATAAACATTTAAAAGAATAGTTCACCTCAAAAAATCTCATTTACTCTCATGAAACTAAAATAATAGTTTTTGCTGTTTTTTTTTTTTTCAGTGAAACACAAGAAAATGATTGAAATGTAGGTTCAATAAATGTTTTATATATGATAATAATGTAAACCTGTATATTAAATGTTATTTTTATAACTATTACTAGGCATGGTAACTATTATACATGCCTACATTATCTTTTTAGACAGACAGACAGACAGACGATAGATAGATAGATAGATAGATAGATAGATAGATAGATAGATAGATAGATAGATAGATAGATAGATAGACAGACAGACAAACAGACAGACAGACACAGACAGACAGATAGATGTTGTGCACCATAGAGAGTTATTCTGGCATTGACAGAACAAAGTACAGAAAGAAACAGCCGGATGATGGAAAGAGGTTCTGTGGCCCAATGCCAGAAATTTACTTCCGCCCCATGTCGCTCACTCACTGTCTCTCTCTCTCTCTCTCTCTCTCTCTTTCTGACACGCAGGATCCCACAGGCTTTCTTTCTTCCATCAACACACACACACAAAGCCACCTCCGCCACCAAACCAGGGAACCAAGGACACTGTTTCCACTAACCACTACACCCCCGCTCTTCCCGGTCCTGCATCCAGCCTCACTGTCCGACAGGAAGCGGAAAATGGATCCCACTACACATCCTGTGTTTTCTCAAGCCTGCTGTTGACCTACCCCTCACATCACTCCTCTCACTCCACTCGGCCTGTCGCTCACAGAATAGAGCACTAACACACTGCTTACTACCTGCTTTTTTTAAAAATAGTGTGTGAAACAGTCTGCAATGTGCAATGGTCAAACCACTGAAAAAGTTACGAGAATAGGAATTCTTGTTGGTTGTCCAAAAGTGAATTTGTACAGTAAACACATTGTATACTACAGAAATAGTAGTTTGTTAGGATAGTATGAGCATTATAACATCACTGCCTGTCACTCATTTTCTGCTGTACCCTCTGAATATGACCGCTATCAGATCACTCAGAAGTGAGGATGTGCTGACAGGAAATTAACAGTGGCTCCAAATTTAGATGCAGTTTAGTTGTAAATATCTGAGAACTGAACTTGTTTCTGCTCGTGTGATTTTAGAGAATTTTTTTTTCTAAGTTTTAATTAATATTTACACTGGTACACATGCTTGCTAATTCTCTCTTTGACAATTCATGAAATTTTACGTTTTGATACACATGCACACATCCTCAGCAAATATATACACTAGGGTTTCCACTCATGTATAAACACACAGGTGCTTCAAGCGTTGGGAATTTCCCTGTTTTGAATGTAAATTGACTCTTCTGTTGTAACCACATGCAGCACGACTGTAACAATGATGAAGTTCACAATGGTCATTTTCATCAACAACACTAGGGATAATGTGCATTGTGCATGGTTTTGTATGATTGCATAAGTCTGATATAATCCCAATTATCATATGGCTACTTACCAAATAAATGGAAACAATGGAAATTATATATTGATTTGAAATTATTTTCGTATGTGAGAAGCGTGTGGCATGGACATGAAAATTAGTAGTATAGGAGATTGGTTATCAGATAAACTGTTATAGTTAAGTGGACATGATTAGGGCTGTCAATCAATAAAAACAAATATAACAGAATATTTATCATATTTATCACATATGAATAAGAGATGAAACAGATACTGATTTGACGATGGTCGAAATGGTTTGACGAAACCATAATAAAATTCTGAACAGTTAGTATTAACGTTTCATATTTTAATTATCATTAAAACGGTAATTGATTACCTATAACTGTAATTGAAAACTTTCTAAGTATGGATGGCATTTTCTTTTCATCTTACCTCACTTTTGTTTAGACCAATGCGAAAATTTGACTTGACTTTTTAATGCACTGTTATAAGCAATTTTAAGCAGTTGATGAAAAATATACGGAGCCCCACACATGACATGCAAGAAAAAAAAAATGTAATCGTGCGCACGATTTACTAATTCGTTCCCTTGATTTATAAATCATGTGCACGTTTTAGTAAATCGAGGGAACGGATTAATAAATCATGCGCATGATTTAGCCTACTATTTTTTTCCTGCATGTCATGTCTGGGGCTCCGTAAAAATAGGCTAATGCGCATTCTGAAAAAATTATTTCAATGTTTATGAATACCAAAAATTGCGCTGTGCTGTTACTTTTATTTGTTGTTCGTTGGTTTTCGATATAAAACTTGGTAAAATGATTTTAGTGTGTGTACTTTTTCCAGCATATTTTAAAAACATCCTGATAATTTTGGCATAATTGTGATATGAAATTATCATACCATTTCATCTCTAATATGAATATAAAATCCTCCAAATAAAGATAATTCAGACATTGTATTATTGTGCCATACGAAACAAACACAATTTTCATTTCTCTTTAATCAACATCACAAGGATGATGTTTAGAGTTTAATGTCCATGACTGCATTAGTCTGACTAATTATCTCACTTATTACTTGGCTGTTTATTAAATAAATAAATGAAAATAAAATACTGATTGGAGTTAAAACCATAGGCTATTATTGTATGCAAAGAAAAATATAGGACTATCAAAATATAAATATATGACGTTATAATTATATAAATGATATGACTAATGTTAACTAATTAAGTTAATTAGAATTAATCACATATGTGACCATGGAATAAATAAGCTTTCCATTGATGTATGGTTTGTTAGGATATGACAATATTTGGCCGAGATACCACTATTTGAAAATCTGGAATCTGAGGGTGCAAAAAAATCAAAATATTGACAAAATCGCCTTTAAAGTTGTCCAAATGAAGTCCTTAGCAATGCATATCCACTCACAAAAATACATTTTTGATATATTTACAGTAGGAAATTTGCAAAATATCTTCATGGAACATGATCTTTACTTAATATCCTAATGATTTTTGGCATAAACTAAAAATATAATTTTGACCCATAGAATATATTGTTGGCTATTGGTACAAATATACCCGTGTGACTTATGACTGGTTTTGTGGTCCAGGGTCACATACATGCATATAAAATCCTCCAAATAAAGAGCAAAAACATTATTGAAGACACACACTATAATAACACTGACTAATCAGATTATCAGAAGAGATCACAGTATTGCAGAGAGCTGTGTAATAATTTCCACCACTAACAACCTGTTCTGATAAAATTCTATTTTTGAACCATCAGATAAGAGCAAACATATGCGCCAAAAAACAAACTCATCTTTCCATGTCCTCTGCGCTTATTCCCTTCAGACTGATAAATGATACTGCAGACATTACTGTCTACACGCAGCTGAACGACCAAAGATTATGGGAGTAAAAACAATTTATCAACTTGATCAATTCCACAAAAGTGCAAAAAGACACAGACATAGTGCAACTGGATCCTGTGCAGTGCAGGGTTGACTGCTTACAAATTGTAGTCCATTACTGATTCCAAATCACATGACAAAAAAATAAATACTAAAAAACAGCATGTTGATGTCAAAGTTTCTTGTGACCATCTTCAGAAAAATGAAATACAGTTCATCAGTTGTAATGTAATTGTATTTTTATCATACTTTAAGGTTGTTTTTTGGTTAGAGCACCTTTTAAATATGGAAAAAAGCAGAAGAAATAGGTAGAAATAAGGTCATCCGAGTTTGGAATGAGTGGAATGAGGATGAGTAAATGACAGAAGAGAAATTATATTTACTGTGATAGAGTTGTTTACTGTATAGGCATAACACGTTTCACTTTCAGTTTAATCAGTCATTGGTATGGATGGGCTAAAATCAATTTTCTGGAAATACCTCAGCTAGGTTACTCTTTCTTTCCTCTAAATAATGTCAGTTTACTCGGTAGATTAGTGATGGGCTTTTGTTGTTGTTTGAACACATCCGTAGTAGATCCTTGTTTGTGGTTTTTGGTGTGGCAGCTTTGAGGTTTGAGAAGCTTTTAAGGGCGGAGCTTCTCTGGCCAAACCCATTCACAGCAGGGCATAATGTACCGTCAATACGCACAGACATGACGTAACATTCACCTGACGACACACATATACACCCAAAGACCTGCTCCTTGACATTAAATGAATTCTGTAGACTATACATCCCAGTTTTGCTCCATCTAACTGATTGGTTTGTTTTATGAGCGAGTGAGTGAGTGAGTGAGAAAAGAAAAGAAAGAAAGATGAGAGCAAAACAGGGATGTGGAGAGGGAGAGGCAATCACTTTAGTGCATCTCACCCTCTTCTCATTTGAATTTATGGCACTCTCATGGCTGTAACATGACTAAATGAGATTTGGAACAAAGCCCAGTTCAGTTGAAGGAGGTCTGCATGACCCAGCTGGCTCACAACTACCACATTTAGCACATATGTCACTGCTGGTCTTAGATTAGTGGAGCCTTTTATGTACTTTACAGGCACTGAGATTTGTTCCATTTTTAACCATTAACGAAATAACTTGTAGTTTGGTTCTTTTGGTCCCCACCAAAAAAAGAAAATAATATATTTAGTCCTGGTTCACTTAGCACTTAGTCATTTTTAAGACCGAACATAAAGTTACAAAAACAAACAAACAAACAAAAAAC